>WSFP011516090.1:0-12789 GCA_009831015.1 Picea engelmannii | reverse complement strand
TTATGAGGGGGTTGCAGGGCAGAGATGTCTACAACCAAAGGGAATATCAAGTGGATCTAGCACAATAACAACATAACATTCATATATCACATATCAAGTTAGATCTATTATGCACATCTACTTATCATATCTAAAGTAGTAATGCAATCATAGTATATCAATGAAAAATACTAAATACCAATCACACACAACACAAAATATATGTGGTTCACCCTCTCTCTAGGGCCACGTCCACAAAACTGTGCTATAATATATTGAGGTAAAGCATATAGTTCTTGTCTCCACTCTTAGCTTGCAGATCTTCTTTCTTCTCCTCTCCTTCTCTTCCCTCCCTGCGCACCCAGTTGTAAGGTTGATATTCGCACCCAGCTGAAGATCTTACAATTCTAGAAGAATCCCACACTTAACACTTCTCTCTCATAATACAATAATCACTCACATCAACAATGACAACCTTTCTTGACACCAAACCGACCCAGGTACTCTTGACCTCTATTTATACATTACAATAGCTCACCGACAACCTTAGGCCGAAACCTAGGTGTCCAAAACCCTAGATACCAAAACCCTAGGTATCTAAAACCCTAGGTCAACTTGACCCATATTTCCTGGGCTTCGCCAACCTATCTTTCCTTCCTCCTCGCGTGGTGCTCCAAAGCATCAAATGGTGGATTTTTCCGCTTGCTAACATATCCACGATCCTTATTTCTTGCTTATATATCATCCTCGATATCCTCTTCCAATGACTTTCTTTCTCAGGCTTCGCTCTGTCTTTTCTACTCTTTTGCTCACTTTGACCCAATAACAGTCACTGTGTCTTCCGTGAAGTTCGCATTCTCCCTTTTATTTCTTGATATTTGCATAATTTCATAACCAAGGGCCAACATGCCCCCAACACTCACTTGTGACTCATCCCGAGGCACTTCAGATATGATCCTCCTGTTTTACTTCGACTCCAGGCTGCGCAGAGCAACCTTTTCTTTCTACTTTATACCTCCTCTTCCTCCTTGTGCATACTGTCTTTTCTGTGTCTGGTACCCAGTTTCAACTGCACCTGGTACCTAGACCCTTTTCTTCATGCTTCTACTAAGAGTTGCGAGGTAGTTGGTTGTCATAATACAACTTCAGTCGAATCCCATTCACTAATCCTTCCTTCCATTCTCCATTCAACATCTTCAATTGCGCAGCTCCTCCCTCTGTAACATAAGAGATCTCATATGGCCCTAGCCAATGCATTC
Organism: Picea engelmannii; assembly: GCA_009831015.1. Lineage (NCBI taxonomy): Eukaryota > Viridiplantae > Streptophyta > Pinopsida > Pinales > Pinaceae > Picea > Picea engelmannii. Next base: position 11,551 of record WSFP011516090.1, on the reverse strand, counting down.
TAAACTTTCCAAGATGTTTTATGAACTTGATGTCATAGACCAACACATGTCTCCCTGTCTAAATGCTTTATGCTTGATGTGCCTGTCATGGTAGGCCTTCTCTCTTTTCTTTTGAACTTGCTGATGAAATCCTGCAATGAATCGATCTTCCTCAAGTTCAACCAACTGTGCGAGCCTCTCTTGAACAACTCCATTGTCATCCATATCTGTAAAAGCAACAATTCTCAGTCTTGGTACCAGATATTCCATGGGAACAATAGCTTCAAGACCGTATACCAGCTTGAAGGGGGTCTGAATTGTTAGCTTCTTACAAGTGGTTCTATAGGCCCATAACACTGCTGGTACTCTTAAATCCCAATCATCTCTGTTCACACAACAAATCTTGGTTAGTGTTGTCTCCAAGATCTTGTTGAATGCTTCAACTATCCCATTTGCTTGAGGGTGGCACGGTGTTCTCTTCTGATGGTGGACTGTAAATTCTTCAGTCAAGGCTTCAACTGTCTTATTTATGAAATGTGTTCCTTGATCACTCATGAGGATATTTGGGCATCCAAACCTGTTTATGATGTCATCAAATATGAAGCACACAACTATAGTTGCACTACAGTCCTTGACTTCTCTTGCTTCGACCCATCTAGTCAAGTACTCTGTCACAGTGATGATGTACTTTGCTCCTGTACGCTTTCCTGGTGGATTTATAGGTCCAACAAAGTCAATGGCCCATTTCTCGAATGCTTGTAGGGTCAATTGTGGTGCTAATGGAATTTCATCTCTTCTGGATGGTTTCCCAACTCTCTGACATGCATCACAGGCTTTGGAATAGTCTTTAGCATCTCTGTGTAAGGTAGGCCACCAAAGGCCATCTCTAAGAACCTTCTGCGCAGTTTCTTTCCCTGCATAATTTCGTCCTGCGATGCCTTCATGAGATTCTATGAGGATTAGCATTCGCTCTGCCTCCATAATGCACCTTTGTAATATCTCATCCGGTCCCATTTTGTATAGATGTCCATCTATAAGTGAGAAATATGCAGCGCGCACTACTAGTTGTTTCTTCTGTGGAATTGCATACTCACTAGGTGTCATTCCTGTTGACAGGAACTGGACTATTTCTGCGAAGTGGTCATCAATATTTCTAATAGCTAGTAGTTGTGCATCTGGCAATGTATCTTCCAAATTAGTGGGATATTCTCCATGTTCCAACCTTGACAAGTGGTTGGGACCCTTATTCATTCTTCCTGGTTTTACTATGATCTCAAAATCATATTCTTGAAACAACAGAAGCCATCTGCATATTATCCCCCCCCAACACTGGCTTTTTGACTAGGTACTTCAATGCGGAGTGATCAGTAAACATTTTAAAGTGTCCTTCCAACAAATAGTGGTGAAATTTTTGCAGTGCATACACCATGGATAATCCCTCTCTTTTAGTAGTGGTATAATTAATCTCAGCTGTGGATAGATTCCTCCTAGCAAAGGCTAATGGGTGGTCAATGTCTCTTGTTCCCGGTTGTGCTAAAACATCTCCCAATGCAATGGATGATGCATCAACATGCACATGAAACTCCTTGGTCCAATCTGGGAAAACCAGAATGGGCGCAGTAACCATTTTCTCTTTCAGTGTGTCAAAGCTCTGCTAGAATTCTTCAGTCCAACTAAACTGACAATCCTTTTTCAACAACTTCTCCATGCGTGTTGTGATCTGAGCATATCCCTTAATGAACTTCCTGTAGTAGCCTATGTGTCCCAGCACAGTGCGCAGCTGTTTAACTGTTGTAGGTGCGGGTAGGTCAACTATAATAACGATCTTTCATGGATCTACCAACAATCCTTGCTTACATACAATATGTCCTAACAAAACTTCAAATGGTGAAAATAAAATGTACTTCTTCAGATTCAAATCAATTTGACACTGCCTGCATTTATCCAACATTAGCCTTAGACATTCAATGTGATTTTTCAACAAACTAACATAGTCCAATCATCAAAGTGTTCTTCTAAAAATTTATGTAGAAATTCCTTGAATGCTTCGACCACCACCCTGGAAAAGATGGATGGGGCATTCTTCAATCCAAACATCATCACTGTATATTGGTAGGATCCCCATTCCATTGCAAATGTGGTCTTATGGAGGTCTTCCTTGGAAATCCGGATTTGATGGTATCCTGAAAATCCATCTGTAAAAGAATATACTTCCTAGCCTCCCACATTATCTAACACTTCGTCAGTGAATGGTGTAGGGAAGGGGTCATGCAAAAAAACATCATTCAACTTCCTGATATCTACGCATATCCCGATTTCTCCTATTTTCTTGTCTTGCACCACCATAGGGCTTATCCACTCTGATTCTTCCACAAGTTCTATAATATCTGCTTCCAACATTCTGTCAAGCTCAATCTTCACTTTTTCCTTGTATTTAGGGTTTAGTCTATAAGGTCTCTATTTGACTGGTCTAACATCTGGATTTAAGGGGATCCTCATCTCTCCCATAGGTCCTTTGATTCCCTTCATATCAGTAAACTTGGTTGGAAACAAGTCCTGATATTCATGCAACAAATCAATAATATTGTCAATGGTGGAAACATCCCAATAATCTCCGACATTGGCAAGCTTCAATGTCTCCTCTACTCCAATATTGACTTTCTTGATTTTGATCGGCTGTCAAATAAATGGTAAATCAACTCCTGGCCCTTCCACATCTCTCCGACCTTCTATTTCTGTGATGTTCACCTTCCTGGGATCATCGTCTTCATCAGTACTAATGTTGTAACAACCCTACAGTTTTTGGAGAGGCGCAGTCCATTCATCCTCTTCCTATTCTAAGGAAAGGCTAGATACCTCCTTGAATACTTTCTATCTCATAGCCTGCAGTGCTTAATCTACTGAAGGAAATTAAATTTCAAATAAGAATGTAGTTACAAAATTCTGAGTCATACCTTTCCAATCTGTGGTGATGAGGCACAGTTCTTCTTGAAAGTACCAGTTGATAGGTGTCATGTACAACATGGTAATGAATTTGTGCACCCATTGTTCTTGAGGAATGTTGTTCCAGGCTTCCTCACAGCTTCGCACATGGTCCTTTGGGCAGCTTCGAACTGTGTAGCGAAATTCACAACCTTCTACTTGTGTTGAGAATCGCGCTGTCATTAGAGTACGACATTGTACCCAATCTGTAATATTACTTTTGTGTGTCCCCCACCATCTTGCTGGTGTGGCTTTCAAGGCCTCATCCATTGCCAATAACCTTTGTTGTGTTGGTACACTTTCTTCAAAGTCTGATAGGAAGTCTTCTAATGGTTTCAGACCATCAAAAGTGGGTAGGTTACTTACTGTTGTGTCGATCCAATGAACTTATCTGGTTAATCTAGCACATATCCTTGTAGATACTTCATACATATGGTTCTGCCAGTTCTCCAGTGCTTCTTCTGAGTTTGATGAGCATGCATTGTCACTTCGCCAGCTTAGATTCCCATCAATTGTAGGATTAATGTAATCCTGTTGTCTGGCTGTTAGCTTGTATATGTTTTCTAGTGTGTATGCACAATATTCTTCTCTGATGGGCTCTGTGTATCGCTGAACTTCAGCTGGATCTAAAGGTGCGGTGACCCTAAGGCTGTGTCCTTCAAAATTCATACATATTTTCTTTAAGTCAACAACAATAGATTTATTGAAGGCCTAATCAATTCCTAACAGTGCAGGGTAAGGGAAACTGTCATCAACTATTTCAATTACCTCAAAATCTACAAATGTTCTTACTCCATCAATGTCCACAGGGACATTCTCCAATCGTCCAAATGGGCTGACAGCTTGCTGGTTAGTGATCCTAAGCTTGATAGGGGAATAGATCAACTTCGATTTTCCCATCCGTGCCCAGGTTTGCTTCATCATGATATTGAACTCTAGCCCTAAGTCGAGGACCACATAGTCTATCTCATACTCTCCTATTTGAGCGTTCAAATGTAATTCCTTATTTGTCCTTCTCTTCTGACCAATTTGGTGTACTTCCCTATTCAGAAAGGGGTCTATCTTTCCTAGCTCATATTGTCTCATTAGATGTTGTAGCTCTTGTACAACATTTTCATCCTGAATCAATTTAATACAAGTGTATAGGAATTCCATGAGCTTGCTTACCTCTTTTCCGTCTCCTGGAGAAGAAGACCGATCAAATGTCAGAGGCATTCCATATTCTCTCACTTCTAGTCTTGTCTTTGATGCAGAGCCTTGGTTTCCTTTGAATTCTTTCCTAGATTTCTCAAACATCTGTCTTTCTTTCTTTGCATCAAAAGTTTGGGTCTTCTCTGCAGCTTTTTGGATTCACGAATCTTCTGCAGTCTTCCCTTGTGTCAGTCAGTCTTCTCCTGTAACAATGCCTCCTCTGGTTATAACAACGAATCTAGGGTCTTCTCCTCGAGGTTCAACATAGATCAGTTCCACTTACAGGTTCTGCTGAGGTCCTCATCTTTCCTGAATCTTAGCTAGCAGTACAGGACAATCTTCTATAACATGGTCAAACGAGCTGCAGTAGCTGCAAGTAGTACAAGGGTTCTGAAAATCCCTTGCAAGGTGTCCTGGTTGTGCGCAGTTATAACAGATGATATTTCATTGGCCTCGACTCATTCCTCCTCCTCCTCCTCTTCCTTTGAATCCACCACGAGGATTGAAGTTTCCTCTTCCTGGAGAGTTGTACTACGTAGTGTTTCCTTCTTGCTATACTTCACCTTGGATCTTATATATGTCTCTCGACCTTTCATGCATGAGATCATAACCCCTACAATCCCTATCAACATGCCCTACAGACTTACAGAATGTACAGTACAAATTCGTAGGTGTCTGAACATACTTTTTCATATAATATCACTCACTAGTACGATGTCTGTTTCTGCGTACCTCGCACCAGGGTAAGGTGACTTGCTTCAAGGGGCTCAGAGCTCCAGAAGCCAAATATTCATTGAATAAAGGGCAGTGTTTCTTGTCATGACCTTCTGATCTGCATCTGACACACCAAATGTCTTCTCTTTTATCTTTTCCCTTGTCTTTCTTCATATCTTCGACCTGCAGAGACAAGCTAGTTAGCTGACTCAGGATCTGACTCATACTTGAACTGGATTCTCCCATGGGGGCTGATTCTATATTCATGGCGATATCCAATGCCTCAACCTGCGAAGAAATCTTCTGTTGCATTAGGGGAACTCTGATGTGTGGTAGAAGGGAATCAATGAACCATTCCTTTTTCTTCTCGTCTGGGATCTGAAAAGTTAATCGGCCTGTTAAGGTCTTGAATCTCTAATTGAACTCCCAAACAGGTTCAACTACCTTCCACTTGATCTCTTTCAGCTCTGTGATAAATTGGGATTCTGACTTAGGTTTCTTGAATTCCGCAATCAACGCGCTCTTGATCTGATTCAATGGCTTAGGTTGTACAAGTCCTTGGACAAGTTTCATGTACCAACTCAGTGCGCGATATCTGAGAGTTGTACTGAACTGGGTTCTTTTGATAGCTTCATCCGTGACATTCTTAATGTTTCATACAGATTCACATAGAAGTCAGTGTTGATTGGGATCTTTAGATCTATCTCCCCTAAATATAGGGAGTCTCATCTCATCTTCCATAGATCTTCCTAGGGTTCCTGACTAAATGTGTGGTGGACTACTATTGACAGTGCTTTGGATTCTTTGGTGACTGGGATTACTTTGGTTGCTTAAGACTGAATCAACAAGAAGGATAACAATACTTACTTTGATGGTCTACGCGGTTTCTGAGTTTTCAGGTTCTCCTCGGTGAAGTTATTCAGCTTGTCCTTCCTCTGTCTCGGTGAGTTCTGAATGTTCTTCCTACGTTAGATCTGCTTCTTCTCCACTGTAGAAACCCTCCTCCCCGTAGTTCTTCTTAAACAAGTTTTCAAGGTGGACTTCTTGAAACACTTTCCCACTGTGCGTATGTCCAGCTTCTGTGTCGCTGTCGCTGTCCGAATTCTTGAACATTAGCCTTTCCAGATCCAACCAATCTATTGTACCTTCAATATGTTCTTCTCATGCAACAACATCTTGAGTCTCAACTTCAAGAATTGTAAAATCTTTCCTCTGGGTCCCTTAAAGAAATATCTTTCAGCTTGGTTGTATGACTCTACTCTGTCAACAACAAACTTTGTGATGTACCCTCCAATGGTACTATTGAACCCGTGATCTACTGCTTGTGATATGGTGTTATCAACTTTCTTGACCTTCTTTATCAACTCCGACGTCCAAACCACAGGAAGTCTGGATCAGATCTCGAACTGGGTATCGACTAATCTAGCTAGCCACTCATATAGCTCCTGATGGATCCCTCCAAATAATATCTCGTGTATATCAGTGAAGATATATCTTTATATCTAATCCTCAATGCTAAGATTAGGGTTCTTATTCTGTGCTTTGCTGAAGTCCTTCTCTTGATCCTCTATCCACTTTTGAATCTCTGTCTTTGATGGAAACCACCTTGACATTCCCTTAAAAATATTCCTGTCCTGACAAAAGAACCATTTGTTGGCACAGGGGCAGACCCAAGGTTCAACGCTACAAGAGCACACCAACAAGCCTTAACTAATGGCCCTTTCAATAGCACCTGCGAAGCAGATGCAGTCTCACCCGAAGTAGTTATGAGGGGGTTGCAGGACAGAGATGTCTACAACCAAAGGGAATATCAAGTGGATCTAGCACAAGAACAACACGACATTCATATATCACGTATCAATTTAGATCTATTCTGCACATCTAATAATTAGATCTAAATTAGTAATGAAATCACAGTATATCAATGAAAAATACCAAATACCAATCACACACAACACACAATATACGTGGTTCACCCTCTCTCTAGGGCTACGTCCACATAACTGTGCTATAATATATTGAGGTAAAGCATACAGCTCTTGTCTGTGCTCTTAGCTAGCAGATCTTCTTTCTTCTCCTCTCCTTCTCTTCCCTCCCTGTGCACCCAGCTGCAGGGTTGATCTTCGCACCCAGTTGAAGATCTTACAATACCAAAAGGATCCCACACTTAACACTTCTCTCTCATAATACAATAATCACTCACATCAACAATGACAACCTATATTGACACCAACCTGACCCAAGTCATCTTGACCTCTATTTATACATTACAATAGCTCACCGACAACCTTAGGCCAAAACCTAGGTGTCCAAATCCCTAGATACCAAAACCCTAGGTCAACTTGAACCATATTTCCTGGGATCCGCCAGCCTGTCTTTCCTTCCTCCTTGCGTGGTGCTCCAAAGCATCCAATGGTGGCTTTTTCCACTTCCTAACATGTCCACGATCCTTCTTTCTTGCTTATCGATCATCCCTGATATCCTCGTCCAATGAATTTCTTTGTCGGGCTTCGCTCCATTTTTTTTGCTCTTTTTCTCACTTTGACCCAATAACAGTCACTGTGTCTTCCGCGAAGTTCACATTCTCCCTTTTATTTCTTGATCTTTGCATACTTTCATAACCAAGGGCCAACAATGGTTAATATCTTCTTCGGGCTTTGACTTTCAGAGGTTCTGGGCATTCCAACTCTTTTTCCTCCAATGTACTCCATACCCACAGTCCCGGATCAAGCGCCACACATCCATCTAAATCAACAGATCGAGTCCACTTTGGGACTTCGACGGTTGGAAGTCCTGGATTCTCACACCACCTTTTCTCCTAGAGTGATTTCACCCGAAGTCGATGATCTATCGATGCGTGTCTATTTCAAATCAACGATCATGATGTGCTTCAGGGGTTCTCAATTCGCTTGACCCCCCCTTTCCTCCGAAGTGGCTATCTTCCAAAATGGAAGATCTGCCGACACCTGTCCTCAGATGACAGGCGACTCAGATGGACTCCGACTCTTGGGACTTTGGGAGTTTCAACCTTTCTCCACTCGCTTTCTCCTAGAGTGCTTACACCCGGAGTCGACAGATTTATGTCACATGTCCCTGATATCATATCGACGGTACAGACAAACTACGTTACTCTATGGATTTCCAAAGGAGCTCACGTCTATCTGCCTGACAAATTTTCTAGGTCTAACGGTCATGATCCGACCAATACCGATTTGTTCACTGATTGATGATTCACAGTGATTGCGGGGCCCCAACATGCTCACACTTTATCAGTGAGCTCAATCTTCACAATTTGAAAGGTACTCATCCAACTCAGTCAAATCATGGTCGTTGATCCTCTAGCGCGACGAGATCAATGACGTTGGTGAATTGCAGGCCACGAACTAGAACGTCTGCTAATTTGACCTCTGCACTCCGCAATGGTTCCCCACCATCGATCTCCATTCATAGATCGACAATTCACGGTTATTTCAGGGTCCAATCTCCACGATTTGGGAAGCGCTTGCCTGACTCTATCTAATACTGGCCGTTGATCTTACATTCCCAATGAGATCAATGACATTGGTTGATTGCAGGCCATGAACTAGCATGTCTGCTAATTTCACCTTCACCCTCCACAATGATTCCCCACCATCAATTTAATTGAGCGGTCGATGTTTGACTCGTTAACTCCAGTGGGCATTTTAGTTGATCCAATGATTTGGATAACTTATCCTCCCGATGAATGGCTGGCATCCATCTCCGCTGTTAGTTTCTTAAGTCATATATGGTACTCATTACTCCGATAGTTCAAGTAAGTTTGATTATCATCAAATTTGGTACCTCAAAACTTTGAACTCCCGATGTTCCAAAACCTTCATGAGATAACTACTTTTAGCACAGGTTTCCTCGACCTAGGTCACATGGACCTTCAAATGACTCTTGGGATATGAGCTCTATTATTAGCCAGGTTTTTGGTTAAGGACTCGAACACAAGTCCAAAGTCTCTTAGACTACTGGTATGAAGGAAACACCTACCTAACTCACAGAAATTTAAGCTCTGAAACAGGGCGAGGTAAACTCGTGAGATTACTGAGACGTTAGTAGTGCCAAAATGCTTGCTCTGATTATGGGACTGTGATATACTTTTCCTGGGGAGAAACGCCTTCAAGGGATTAAACTGGAGCATATTGGAAAATCAAGAAAAATCATAAGTTCACGATGGAACAAATGCATACTCATAACTTAATCATTTCAATACAAAAAACATTTATAGACACATAAATATACACATGCATCCATTATTTCCGATTCAGAGAAAAAGGCATGAAAACACTTATGAGAACCATAAGGCATGATGCGACTACTAAAAGGGGTGCTCATTTCCACCCAACCATAGGCTCAGTCAGTCCTAATGGATTTACCACTGGCCACCCCCAAGCTTAGACCACTATGCTTTGAGATTCAATATCTTTCTTCTAGCTCACGGAAGTAAAGAATGAAGGTTACTATCCTTCTCCCAATAAAAAAATAGATAGGGATGAAGGTTACTCTCCTTCTCCTGGCTCAGTCTCTATTTTCTAGGATCAAAACTCACTCCCATTTTTATTTTCTCCGTCCTTCCTTGGACCCGAGAGCTTCCGCTCTCATCTATGCACTCTTCGCAGGTCTCCCTCTGCCCACCACACTTCCTCTCTTTCCTTCCTCAACAAGATTGCGTGTGGATTGAATTCCCAGCCTGTGGTCAGGTCTAGAAGCCTTACATATGGGCGGTCTACCCCATCCCCTCATTAACTCTTGAGGAGGTCTTGAGGGTTGTTCTGATCCTGAGCAATTTAATCCAGCAATGTATTGGTTCGCTGGAGGTTAATGCAACCATTCTTGGTCCCCTCCACCACCTTTTCATAGAATTCGTGGTCTCTCTTAACACATCCCCTTTTCAACAGTCATGCAACACGTATCCATTTTCTATTAAAATAACAGAATTTACATTCATCGACCTTTTATACAAAGGTCCATCAAATCAAACATTCACACCTTTGATTTTTCCATAGTTCCTTGGACAATATAGTTATATTTACAAATTGGGGGAAACATGGTGTTACAATCACTACTTGTGTTCGTATGGAATAAAGGTCCCGAAGAGTTTCTGTGTGAAATTTAACACACAATGAGAAATTTATCTCAGTCAAGAAGGAAAGTTAAACCAGATAGGATATGGATTTTGTCCTGGTTTATCTTAAGTAACTCAATACATGCTATGCATTAGAGAGATAATAAAAAATCTTATATCTGATCAAAAAAAATTGAGAATGAAATAAAGAGGCATGGGATCGAGTTAAAAATGAAATTGATCCATATCAGTGATCGATTTATGAAAAACACTCTCACTAATTTGAAAAGCCATCACGATAATGTTGGAATAATAATGAAAAAAAAAACAAACGTTATTATTGTTAATCTAAATGAAGAGGTGCGATGGTACAAACAAAGAGACAAAATGTTTCATAGCTCACACCAGTTGGAAGACCATATAATCAAGGAAGAATGATGAAGAAGAAGTGTCTTTGCAGCCCAGATCAGAAGATCAAAACAGAAGCAATGTCCAAGAAGAAGAACTGATGATTCTTATGAAGTGAGGGTGGAAGGGAGGAGGAAGGAAGGATTCATATCCTTTACTAAGTAAAGTGTAATTTAAGGGAGTTGGTGCTTACTTGGGTTGGTTCCCTAAACACAAGGGATTTGGTTCTTCCTAGGGTTGGTGCCCTAAAGACAAGGGAGGTGGTGCTTTCTAGGGTTTGTTCCTTAAAGACAAGGGAGTTGGTGCTTCCTAGGGTTGGTTCCCTAAAGATAACGGAGCTGGTGCTTCCTAGGGTTGGTTCCTTGAAGAAGTGGATTTGTGTCTCTAAGAGTTGGTTCTCTAAAAAGGATTGGTGTCCTTCACTATTCTTCATAAAAACCTTGTAATTCCTATTAATTATATTTATATAATTGATTTTACATGCAATTCCATTGTTGATCTATTGTGGTAATTAACAAAATATAAAAGTAATTGCTAATTGTTGAAAAAGGGTAATACTGATTCACCCCCCCTCTCAATATTCCAACAAATGGTATCAGAGTGGGTTCCTTCAACACAGTCTAACAATTGGAAGTTAGATCCTGAAGATGGATCAACAAGAGGGAATGCCTAACAACAAAGCACCATTTTTCAATGGAGGTGGCTATGCTCTATGGAAAATAAGAATGAAAATCTTCATGTTGGATCTTGGTTTTGATATCTGGGAATCTGTTGTAGATTGTTTACACTGCACCAACTACTCCACCCATAGATGCTGCAGGAAAGAAAATATGCAATGACAACTCAAGAGAAGTTAATGCAATTCTAGGAGGGTTGACAAATTCTATATGTGTGAAGGTTATGCATTATAATTCAACTAAATAAATCTGAGACAAATTGTAGGTTTTATAATGAAGGAGATAGCAAAGTCAAGGAAGCCAAACTACAGACCTATAGAACTCAGTTCAAAAATTTAAAAATGAAAGAAGAAGAGAACATTGTTGAATATTTTCATAGGGCAGATGAGGTATTTAATTCAATCAGAGAAACATGAGAAGAACTTACCGATAATCCTATTATACAAAAGATAATGATATCATTACCTATGAGATATGATGCCAAGATCTCTACAAGTGAAGATAGGCT
>WSFP011516089.1:0-12789 GCA_009831015.1 Picea engelmannii | reverse complement strand
TCGTCCAAATCTAAGAAGTGTTTTTAAACCTTCAAGATTTATGGTGATGAAGCGCAATGGATGGAGGGACCTATGTCTCTACTCAAGATTTCATATCCAATCTACGTAAGGTAACTAAGGTTTAGATTTTGTTTACTTAACTACTAAGATTTCATATCCATGCATATGCAGTAGATAACCTTTCAATAAAATTTAAGGATTCAATCATATGATTCACAAACCAAATTGTAGATAAATTTCAAGAGAATTTACGAATTCAATCATATGATTCACAAACCAAAGAGTTGATAACTTTTCAAGAATAACATCGATACGATTATATGATCCCAAAATCTAAATCTATATAGAGAGAGAGAAAAAGAGAAATAAGTTTGATTTAATAACTTATTCCAATACACTCTGTACAACAATCAATTGTTCATAATATACAAACTAACTAAACAATAAAATACCATATCCAGAAGAGTAAAAGAAATGTGAGTTAAGTCCTTCAGTTCGGCCTTGCACCACGTCCACTCCTTCGCTTTCCAATCCAAAGACTTCACCGGTACCTCCCAACCAATTCTAGGTGTACTCTTATTCCTCCTTAGCCCCCTGAGCCGCAAAGGGGCCACACACAGTAAACCACAAATCAATAGCACCAAAAAATTCCTTGCAAGGAAAAGCTTCCACTATTTTCACAAGTTTTGAAACCCAACTCTCAACAAGTAAACTAGTTTAAAAACAAATTGACGACATAACAATACTTTCCAAATGATCCCCCTCTCTCTCCCTCCATTTCTTTTATAGAAAAATTCCCAATGACACGTGTCCTCATGAAAAAATAATTAATTTTTAATAATTTAATTAAAATATTATTCACCCACTACATGTGTCACACTCTCCCCAAGTTACACATGTTAATTCCCTTTTTATTTTATTTATTTAGGCATTTTCCCTCACATTCCCCAATGTGCTCCTATTTTTTCTCTTAGTTGTCCCTTAGTTACCCAATCCCTCATTTAATTTGTGTCCCCTAACTCAATTTTAGTTTGAGTTGGATTAGGAGTCTTCTTTTAGTTAGGATTAGTGGTAGATTGACTCAAGATGTTGCTCTATGTGAACCACCTATTCTCTCATATGTTTATTTTATTTTATTTAAAAAATCAATTTATTATTTTCATGAACACATGTGCACCTACCCACTTTATTCTTATTTCTTTATTTACTTAACTCACTAGTCTAATCCCTTTATTCCTTTTTTATGTTATAATTTAGTCAAACATTTTAGACTTAATCTCTTGTTAGATTTCTAGTTTAAAATTTAATAATTAATTAAATACTCCATTCTAACAAGGTCTAATATTTTTATTATATTTTCTAGTCCATATATACTTTTATTGACTCACAATTTAATTACGCGACATGCCCTTCAAGATGCACCTTTGTGCTCCAAGGGTGTCACTCGCCTTTGACTAGTTTTGAAGTTTGTCTAACACTTGGATTCAACACTCCACTTGGTATACCTTGTGAGAGACTAAGGGTTGTCTAAGGAATAAGGATTTTGCCTTATTGTGCACCCCTTAGAATTCTTCGTGAGCGATTGTCTCATTCTTCCCTCATGGCATCGTGGACCTATCGAACTAGGTAATCGTTAACCTATAGTTTAGGTCACGACAAGAGTGCTAGTAGGTTGTGACAGGGACGCTACCACACCTCTCCCTCAACTGTCTAGTTTATGTGCATGACCCCTTTACTCCTTATGTGAATTGGATTAGCAAGCATCGTCGAGCCTACATCCACTGACAAGAAAATTGTCAACAATCCATATACATAACATCCATATGGAAATCATCATATATACACATAAATCAATAATCAAAACTCAAATCAAATACGAGTCCACTTCCTGACTCAATCCAGAGTCCAATGAAGTTCATTGATGCCATCAAAATCATCGACTTGTCATGTATCCTACACACTCAAGGAAACTCATCAATAATACTTGTCGATACATTTATACATCTAGAATTTAATATATAATCACAATGACATCATAATATAACTCATAAGCAAAGCATAATCATAATGTATCATAACTGGATCACTTGCTCACAAGTGTCCTCAAAGAATAAGTTAGTATATATGTGCTCAGTGGAACTGGATGTTACATACACCCCCTCTTGTTTTAAAATCCGTCCTGAAGTTTGTGCAATATCAATAATGGTATAAATAAATGTGTTTGACACATATATACATATATAATCTATCAAACAAATAAGGAAATTGTTGACGCATCTAATATGCGTCCTCCCAAGTAGTCGAGTGTGGACTATAATTGTCCCACTATACCTTGACCTAATTGACTATTTGACGTCATAGTTGTCGAGTGGGATGTTCCAAAATGTGGATTGGATATGCCATGAGAGCACCCTCGTCCAACAGCTACAAAGAAATCATGTCAATAACATGTGACGGATCTGAAATATAATGTCGCAAAATAGATACATGAAATACATTGTGCATACGCCTCAAAGAATCGGGAAAGGCTAGTCGGTAAGCCATAGGTCATTTCTTTTCCACAACTTCGAAAGGTTCGACAAAATTAGGAGAGATTTTATCACCCTTTCCAAACTTGATGGAAATATTGTGTGGTTTCACTCGCAAGAAAACATTGTCGCCAACTTCATAACTACAGTCAATGTGATGCACATCAACATAACTCTTCTGTCAATATTGCACCTCTTTAATTATTTGTATTATAGTTCACATCTACTCTTCCATTTATTGTATTACTTATGATCCCACGAAGACCCTGTCCTCTATTTGATCCCAACTCATAGGTGTCTGACATGGTCGTCCATAAAGAAACTCAAACGGTGTCATCTTAATCGTACTATGATAATTGTTGTTGTACGTGAATTCTACCAATGGTAAGAATTATTCCTAGTATTTATGTTGATCCATTACATACATTCACAACATATCCTCTAAAATCTAGTTCGTTCTCTTCTTTTTTTTTTCCATCTGTTTCGGGGTGATATGTTGTACTAAAATTCAGTTGCATTCCCAAAGCCTCTTGGAAACTAGTCCATAATTGTTCAGTAAACACAAATCCTAGATCAGATATGATATTTCTTGGTACACCGTGTAACCTCACAATATTATTAATAAAAAATCTATCTATGTCTAACGCCTAATACATCGTACGAACTAGAATAAAGTGTTTACTCTTCATCATAGTGTCAACGACTTCAAAAATAGAATCGCGTCCCCTTGTCATCAGTGGCAATCCAACAATAAAATCCATCGAAATGACTTCTCATTTTGATTTAGGAAACGTGTGTGGTTGTAACAATCCCACTAGATTTCTATGCTCAGCCTTCACTTGTTGACATTCTAGAAATCTCACCATGTAATTAACTATATCCACTTTCATTCCTTTTCATAAGAATAAAGGCTTAAGGTCTTCCTTCATCTTTGTGACTCCAAGATGAGACTTTTGGTCGTGGAGCCTGATTATCTTCCTAATTTAGAGGTATTTTCTTTCAGCTGTGTTTATACCCGATGAAGACTTTACACCCCAGAAGAATGTACACTCTTCCACACGGAGGAGTGTAGAGAGGGGTTATCCCCTCTGTGGGGTTCGAGGGCAAGAGGGGGTTTGGGGGCGAAGCCCCCGAAGGAAAACTTTCCTTGTAAATGTATATTGTAATTTCATTGTAAATCTGGACTATTCATTATAAGGTCGTATATCTAATGGTAAAAATGATGTTAGGGTTTGTTTCGCTAGAAGGCAACCCTGTTTTATGAGGGAAATGTATTGCGGCTAAACATGAGAGCGAATATTGTATTATGAGATAGGATACTGTGAGAGAACGAACATGAAGTTACAGTGGGTTTGTTGTAGGTTGTATCACTTCATTTGTTGGATAATAATAAAGGAAGGACCTGGCAATTTCTCTGGTGGACGTATCTCACACTGGGTGAACCACGTATATCTGTGTCTCTATTGTATTATGTATCTTCTGTATTTTATTTCTGCATTTGTTTTATTTTATTTTTCCATGTTCCTATTTTTCTAACAACTAGTATCAGAGGGAAATGTAACTCGCAGGAAAAGAGGGTTCCTGGTTCAAGTGGGAGCAATGTTGGAAGATGGAAAGTTTAGGGTCGAAAAATTTAATGGCCAAAACTACTAGTTATAGAAGATGCAGATGAAAGATTATTTATATCAGAAGGATTTATTCCTACCGTTAGGCAGAATAGAAAATAAGCCAATGGTTATGAAGGACAAAGAATGGGAGATTCTTGACATAAAGGCTCTAAGAACGATATGGCTGAGCCTGGAAATGTCAATGGTTTTCAATATTTTGAAAGAAAATACAACGAAGGGGTTGATGGACACATTGGCTAAATTGTATGAAAAACCCTCGGCGTCCAATAATGTATTTCTAATGAAAATATTATTTAATATGAAGATGTCAGAAGGTGGGTCTGTTGCAGATCATTTAAATGAATTTAATACAGTTACTAATCAACTAAGTTCTGTAAAAGTGGACTTTGATGATGAGGTCGGGGCTCTTCTAATCTTGTGCTCATTGTCAGAAAGTTGGAACAGCTTGGTCATGGTTGTAAGTAACTCTGTCTCTTATTCAAATACTTTAAAATCTGATGATGTTGTTGGTGTTATCCTTAGTGAGGAAATGTGATGGAAAAGAACAGGTGAGACATCAGGTAATGTGTTGAACATGGAGAACAGGGGAAGACAAAAAGATAGAGGAAAGGGATCAAGGAACCGCGGGAATTCTAAGAAGGGAAGGTCCAAATCTAGAATTGGAAATATAGAGTGTTGGAATTGTGGGAAGAAAGGACATCTGAAGATAGACTACAAAGCTCTAAAGAAACAAAGAGATGAATAGCAGGAGAGAAATCAGGAAGCAAATGTAACAGGTGATGTGTTACAAGATTCTTTGATTCTTTCTGTAGATAATATTTCTGAGTCTTGGGTGGTAGATTCAGGAGCTTTATTCCATGCCACACCCCATAGGAAACATTTTCTAGATTATGTTCAAGGTGATTTTGTACAGGTTCATTTGGGTGATGATGCACCATGCAAAATTGTTGGAATGGGAAAGGTAAAAATAAAGCAAAGCAATGGAAACCAATGGTTGTTGAAAGAGGTAAGACATGTTCCAGATCTAAGGACAAATCTAATTTCAACGGGACATTTGGAAAGTGAAGTTTGTATATCCATATTTACAAATAAGACGTGGAAGGTCATCAAAGGATCATTGATGATGGAAAAAGGAGAGAAGGTAGGTACATTGTATTTATGTACTGGTAGTACTAACTCTTCTATCTATTTAGCTTCTACAAGAGTGGATACAACACTGTGGCATCATAGGCTTGGAAACATGAGTGAGAAGGGGATGCAGATACTTCACAAAAGAAATTTGTTTTCGGATCTTAAACAAATTTATTTGGACTTCTATGACCATTGTGTTTATGGAAAACATAAGAGAATCAGATTTCTCAGAGCCGGAAAATAAAATAAGAGTGAAAGGTTAGAGATTGTGCATACAGATGTATGGGGACTAGCTCAGGTATCTTCTCTTGGTGGATCTCGTTACTATGTTACTTTTATTGATGATGCAACTAGAAAAACTTAGGTTTATTGCATTCGACAAAAATCTGATGTTTTTGATACTTTTAAGAAATGGAAAGCTTTAGTTGAGAATGAGATAGGAAAAAAGTTGAAGTGTCTCAGATCAGATAATGGAGGTGAATATTGCAGCAAGGAGTTTGATGATTATTGTTCATACCATGGGATTCGTAGAGAGAAGACAGTTCCAAGAACACCACAAGAAAATGATGTGTCAGAAAGGATGAACAGGACAATCATGGAACATGCAAGGAGTATGAGATTGCATGTTGGTTTTCCCTTATAGTTTTGGGTAGATGTTGTAGATACTATTGTTTACTTAATAAATAGAGGACCTTCAAAATCTTTGGATGGTAGAATTTCATAGGAGAGATGGACAAAAAAAATGGTAAACTATTCCTTTTTGAAGACTTTCGGTTGTGAAGCATTTGTCCATATTGATAAAGAAAATAGAACAAAGCTTGAGGCAAAATCTAAGAAGTGTACCTTTATTGGATACGGTGTTAATGATTTTGGTTATCGCTTATGGGATTATGAAAATAGAAAAATCATTAGGAGTAGATATTTCATATTCAATGAGAAGGTCATGTACAAACATCAGTTGCAGGGAAATAAACAGAAAAAAGAAAAACTAGAATACACAATGCTTGATGAGATCACTAGAAAAGAAAATCCAAAAGAACTAGAAAATCAAAATGTACAACAACAAGAGCAACGAGTACCTCAAACTCCTGCAAGTATGGTTAGAATATCTACCAAGTTAAGTATACCCCGTGAACGATACTCTCCTTCATTGTATTATTTATTGTTGACTGATTTTGGTGAACCAGAATGTTATGAAGAGGCAATGTAGGCAGACACCAAAAAGAAGTGGGAGAAAGGAATGAAGGAGGAAATGGATTCCTTGGAAAATAACTAGACTTGGGACTTGGTTTGGTTTCTTGCGGGAAAAAGAGCATTGCATAATAAATGGGTTTACAATTTGAAGGAAGAAGATGGAGGAGAAAAGCGGTGCAAGGCTAGACTTGTTGTAAATGGGTTTACACAAAAGAAATGTATAGATTTTGATGAAATATTTTCTCTGTTGTTAAAATGAATTCAATTAGGAACATTTTGAGTCTCGTGGCAATAGAAGATTTGCATCTTGAACAGTTAGAGTAAAAACAACTTTTCTCCATGGGGATTTGGAGGAAGAGATTTATATGCAACAACCACAGGGATATGAGTTCAAAGGGAAGGAGAATTTGGTATGCAGGTTGAAGAAGAGATTGTATGGTCTAAAGCAAGCTCCAAGGCAGTGGTATTTGAAGTTTGACAGGTTTATGACAGAACAAGTTTATAGTAGATGTCATTCTGATCACTGTGTTTATTTTAAAAGGCTAGAAAATGGAAGCTATATTATATTGCTATTATATGTAGATGACATGCTTGTTGCAGAGTCTAATATGAAGGATATAAACGTGCTCAAGAATAAATTAGCCAATTCATTTCCGATGAAGGATTTGGGTGTTGCAAAGAAAATCTTTGGTATGAGAATAACAAGAGACGAGAAAAATTGCAAATTGACATTGTCTCAGGGTGAGTACATAGAGAAGGTGTTGGAGAGGTTTAGAATGAAAAATGAAAAAACAATTAGTACAAATTTGGCCAACCATTTCAAATTAACTAAGGAAATGTGTCCCAAGACACAGGAGGAGATAAAATACATGTCCAGGGTCTCCTATTCATCAGCAGTTGGCAGCTTGATGTATGTGATGATTTGCACAAGACCAGATATTGCACATGCAGTGGGAGTTGTGAGCAGGTATATGAATAATCCACGTAAAGAACATTGGGAGGTGGTAAAGTGGATTCTCAGGTATTTGAGAGGTACTGTTACTCATGCATTATGTTTTGGAGGATCAGACACTTTTCCACGGGGATATGTTGATTCAGATATGGCAGGTGATAAAGATAGCAAGAGGAGAACCACAGGGTATTTTTTTAATATAGGTGGAACAAAAGTAAGTTGTATTTCAAAACTACAAAAGGTTGTTGCACTTTCAACAACAGAAGTAGAGTATGTTGCTGCTACAAAGGCTAGTAAGGAAATTATTTGGTTACAGGGGTTTATGGAGGAATTGGGAAAGAAGCAGGAGAATAACAGGTTGTACTATGATAGTGAGAGTGTCATTCATCTTGCAAATAACTTAGCCTTCCATTCGAAAACTAATCATATACAGTTGAGGTACCATTTCATACGATCTGTCTTGGAAGATGGACATTTGAAGTTGGAAAATATACACACTAGCCAGAATCCTTTAGACATGTTAACAAAGGGAGTAACCAAGTAGAAACTGGGTTCTTGCTCAGTTTCAGTTGGTCTTCAAGAATGAATATGAAGATGAGAAGTTTTCCAGGTCCAAGAAGGTTCATAGTCCAACAGATACAACATTGGTGGAGTTGTTGAGATCAGTTTCCAAGTGGGAGATTGTTGGTTGTGGAGCCTGATTATCTTCTTGATTCAGAGGTCTTTGTTTTCAGCCGTGTTTATACCCCATGAAGACTTTACACCCCAGAATAATGTACACTCTTCCACACAGGGGAGTGTAGAGGGGGGTTACCCCCTCTGCGGGGTCCGGGGGCAAGTGGGCCCCCAAAGGAAAAATTGCCTTGTAAGTGTATATTGTAATTTCATTGTAAATTTGGACCGTTCATTATAAGGTCACGGATATAATGATAGAAATGATGTTAGGATTTTCGTCCCTAGAAGGAAAACCTCTTTTATGAGGGAAATGTATTTCGGCTAAGCATGAGAGAGAATATTGTATTCTAAGATAGGACACTGTGAGAGAAGGAAGAGGAAGTTACAGTGGGTTTGTTGTAGGTTGTATCCCTTCATTTGTTGGATAATAATAAAGGAAGGACCTGGAAATTTCCCTGGTGGACTTAGCCCACTTTGGGTGAACCACTTATATCTGTGTCTCTATTGTATTGTGTATCTTCTGTATTTCATCTCTACATTTGTTTTATTTTATTGCTCCATGATCCTATTTTTATAACAGAGCCATGTATATTGCTCGATGATATTTGTTTAAAATCAAACTTTTTAATTCGTCGTTAGGTGGTACATAAATTATGTTGTTAATCCATTGTTATCCAATGAATAACCTTAAAACCTCGGTACCATCATGGTATCATGTCCAATATTATCCTTAACTTCCTTGTACCAGTCATCGTCTATATGTAAAGCTAGAATATTTTCTCGAAGATTCGTCTTAAGAGGTATTTAAGAATATGCGTGCTCTTCGACTCAATGCATCTGCTACTCTGCTCATCGTTCCTTTAATGTAGGTAATCTCAAAGTCGTATTCGCTAAGTAGTTCTTACCAATGCCTTTGTTGTATGTTCAAGTCACTCTGAGTAAAAATATGTTGCAATCCACAATGATCAGTATTTAATCGAATTTTCATCCAATAAGATAATGTCTCCAAACTCTCAAGGAATAAATGATTACTAATAACTCCAAATTGCGTGTTGTGTAATTCTCTTCATGCCTTCTTAATTTCCTTGAAATGTAAGCAATCACTTGACTGTCTTGCATCAAAAATCCACCTAGACCTTCCTTGGATGCGTCTGTGCATACCAAGAATTCCTTGTCCATGTTAGGAACCTTCAGTATCGGTGTTATCATTAATAACTCCTTGATCTTTTGAAATGCTTCCGCGCATTTCTCTGACCATGCAAATTCCTTATTTTTCTTTTCCAATTCCATAATTGGATTTGTTATCTTCAAAAAACCTTCGACGAAGTGTCGATAAAAACCTGCTACTTCTTGTATGTTCGTCGGTGTTGTCCATTCCATAATAGCCTCTAATTTCGTTGGATCCACATCGATACTTTCTCGAGATATGATATGTCCCAAATAATGAATCTTTGACTGGTAAAAAGAACACTTAGACAACTTCTCGTACAACTTGTTTTCTCTTTGACACTGTAAAACCAATATCAAGTGTTCATCATTCTCTTCTTTCTTCCAAGAATAAATCAGTATATCGTCGATAAATACTTGAACAAACTTGTCCAATTATTCACGAAATACCCCATTCATCAAACTCATGAGTACGCCTGAGGCATTCGTCAATCCAAATGGTAAATAGTAAAATCATAGTGTCTGAATCTCGTCTTAAACATGATCTTAGGGATATCCTCCTCCTTATTCCATAACCGATTATATCCAAATCTCAAGTCAATATTTGAAAACACCATTGCTCCCTTCATTTAATCAAACAAATCATCAATCCTTAGCAACAGATATTGGTTCTTGATCGTAGCTTTGTTTAATTGACGATAGTGAATGCAAAGCCTCCAGGATCTATCCTTCTTTCTCAAAAAAATAATTGGCACACCCCACGATGATACGCTTGGACATATAATTCACAAATCCAACAACTCCTTCAATTGCATTTTCAACTCCTGCAATTCCAGTGTTGACATCCGATATGGCGTTCTTGCAATTGGTTCAGTTCCAAGTTTCAAATCTATGGTAAACTCCAATTCTCTTTCTGGTGGTAAACCTAGTAATTCCTTAGGAAATACATCGGAAAACTCTGATAATACATGAATATTTTCTAATCCTTTTGTGTATCCCTTTTCGTTAAGCGCTAAGATGGCGTATAACTTACATATTTTGCACATATTTTTCTGTAATTGTAAGGAAGAAATAAGCCTCAATGACACTCCCTGGTTTATTCCTACAATTACTCTACTCTGTCCCAAATCATATGTTAAACTTAATCATTTCATCTTGCAGTTAAGTATCTCATCGTGTGATTCTAACCAATCCATTTTGATCACTATATCATAAGATCCCAAGATTGTAACATACAGGTTTACACATGTCACGAAATCACCCAAGTTAATGTTATAATCCTTAACATTTCCTCCAACCTTTTGATTGGCACCAGATGCTATCTCCACATGTCTAAACTCATATTTTTCGACTACCTTCACCTTAATTATTTTAAGTGCAACACTAGATATAAATATTCCAGTAGCTCATGTATCTATTAAAATACTAAAATGTTGATCGACGATCATACCTGATGTCTTGAGAACAGTGGATTGATGCTCGGTCTGGAGGTTATTCACTGTTGCATGTATCATGTGGGCCTTTCTGAAATATCCAATTGTCGTAGGTCCTGATGATCCAAAAAATATTTCCTTCTCAATAGGGCAGTATCTCTAGTAATTTGGCTCTCCACATGTCCATCATCCATTCTTCGGTCTGGTGCTCCTAGTCCTAAAAGTAGAATTTGTTGGCCTAGGAGTCTATTGTGTTGGTATGTTCTATGGACCAGGTTTAAACTGCTTCTATTGGTGTGGACTCTATGGCTATTGTTGATGTGGTGCTCTGTAAGGAGTCCTCTGTTGAGGAGTCTATCATCACGGTGTCTAGAATACAGGTCCTCTAGGTGTATCACGATGCCCAAAAGTATGTCTAACTAGTGTTTGATGTTGCTGCGCTCTAGGTGGTTCTTATCCTTTCTGTCTGGAAGGATTCTTTCCCTGACCCCCATTTTTCAACTCTTCCTCAACAATGAGGGCCTTCTAAACTACATCGTGCAACATCTGAGGCATCAAGATCCTCACTTTCACATGGATGTTGAAGTTGAGTCCGAACACAAACTTGTTAACCTTTAGTTTCTCGGTGTTCAGATGTGGAGCATATATGAGTATGTCGATATAATTTACCTCATACTATGGTACCATACGACTACCCTATCATAAGGTGTTGAACTCATTAATTTGGTGCTCAATGAATTCATCAGACAAGTACCTCTACCGGAATCATTCCTTGAAAAATTCTCATGAAACATCTTCAATGACCATGTTTAATTGAGGTAAGAGTGTCTTCCACCAAATAAGAGCATTCCCTTTCAGTTGAAATACAACCATGTAAACTTTCATGTTGGAGGTGCAATTGCGTAGTGCGAAGCACATCTCCATGTTCTCCAACCATGCCTCGACGACTAAGTTGTCTGTGGCACCCCATAACTCAGGAAATTTCACTTTCTCGAGTTCTTTGTGTATACTACACTTACCTTCTGGAGTGCATTGTGAAACCTCATTGTGCACAAACTCTCTGCCCTCCTCTCTATCTAGGTGGTTGATCAATGCCTCTTACATCCTCTAGAAGGATCTCATCATACCTACCACATCTCCCACAACAACCTACTGCTGCTCAATAGTTTTCTCCTCTCCAAGTGGATTTGATCCCTCCTGCATGGATTCTCTCGGAGGAAGTGTACCTCTTCCCCCTGCACCACGTCATCTACTCATCCTGCGTCCTCTGACCATGATACATGTCATGAACAAATCCAAATTTTTATTAGCGATACATATTTAACTTTAAAACAAAATAGTGGAAGGTGTAATGGGTCCATTTTTTCTCAGTTGAGCCCACTCGAATACCATATGTAACATCCCTCTGTTCTACGATCAAGTAAAAGTGAAATAGAAACAGATAAACACTGACTGGGAAGAAAAAAAAAGGTAAATGTTTTTTTTTTTTGAAAATTGAAAAGAGAACAATTTTTACATAATACTCTTACATTGATTGATTATGATTTTGGAAAAATCATCTAGTCCTTAGACATTGTAAAACCCCTTTTTAAGCCTTTTTAAAATCATAAATAAAATATTTGTAAACAATTTTTAACTTATAGTTCACTCTAGTCAAGACCACTATTATATAAACGAAAGTGACATAATGTAATATACATTAATTAAGAATTTAAAATAATGACTATATTTCAATCTTGATTCCATATCTCAACTCACATGAGGTTTAAAATAATTATACATCTACTTAATCAATGCTTAAGTAAAACAACAAGTGTAATTTTTCATTTCCATTTATTCAAAGGTAAATATCTTTTTAAAATAAAACTCAACAAAATCCAACTCAACATTAACACACAGATAAGAATTTATTCAATAATTTCATAATGGTTAGTGAAGTTCAGTTGCATCATTTAATAATTGAATTATGCAACCATTTTCATAATGGTTAGTGAAGTTCAGTTGCATCATTTAATAATTGAATTGTGCAACGATTGAATTTCAATTCTATACCAAGGAATTGACCATTAATTTTAATTTTA
>WSFP011516084.1:0-12790 GCA_009831015.1 Picea engelmannii | reverse complement strand
ACTTAGCAAATAACACATAAAATACATCATAACATCGCACAGAGCAGAATAACACAGTATTTACATGGTTCATCCCCACCCTGGGGATACATCCACCAACTCTTCTTCTTTATTAGCTTCAATTTGTCGTCTACATGCATAGAGCCATAAAACCCCACTCCACATAGGACATGAGATCTACATGCACCTCGCTAGATCCTCCTTCCCTGAGCTAGGTCTAGCATAAAGCCTTTCACTGTCTGTTACAACCACTTTCACTTAGCATTACAGTCTCTCACAATATGCACAGAGCATCTACAAATCATATTTTCACTTATCTTACCAGCCTTACATCACATAGATGCCTATTCCCCCCCTTACATTGCCTAGACATCTATTTATACTTTACAAAATAGGCCTAAACATGGGTAAACCCATGGGCCGACATCCCATTCCCATTACATATTCCCAAATCCAAAAAAGGACCCAAAAAGGGGCCGAGATCCTACGATCTCTGCTTCGTCTTGCGCTCCGTCTTCGACAGGCTGTCGAAGTCCCAAAATAGGTCAAAATTGACCAAGGATATCCAAAACTTGGTCAAGGGCCAACAACCCCCAACACTCACCTGTGACTCATCCCGAGTCACTCTGGTCAGACTAGATTTGCTTTGAACGCCTCAATCTTGGCTTGAGCTTCTTCAACTTGATGTTGTGCTACAACCTCTTGTTCAACGAACTCATGGATGACTGTATCATTGATAGGTCCCTCTAGACTTTGTTCAGTTGTAGTGGCAACCTGCTCTAGCTCTTCTCCTTGGCCTTCTAACTCTGTAAAAAATTGATAGGCCTTGTCTTATACGGGTTGGAGTTTATGATTTACCTCCATAACTCTACTCTGGATAGTATGGATTTTCTGTTGTGCAGTTCATTGCTCTTGGGAGCGCTTCATTATTTCCACACCTGACAGGGACTTTAGCTGCGTCTATATACTTTTGGCTTGATACTTCACCTCTTGGAGTTGGGACTCTAGTGCCTTCAGTTTTGGGTTCTTCGTTAGTTGTTCATATGTCTAGGCACTGCGATCGATAAGCTTCTTTCATTCCAGGGTAAGAGCCTTTAGCCTTTTAACTGCTCTCATGGAGGTTGCTTCCCTTTGGTCTCTTACATCTTGATCTTGTGGGGTCTCAGGTACAGTGCGTAGCTCCAAATATGCTATGTGTTGTTGTAGTTGCTGGATGGCTTCTGCGAGTTGGTTCACCTGTTGTGTAACTTGGTCTTCTGTCTTGATTTCTAAGACTGTCACAGAGAGAAGTGTTCTGTTGACCGCTTCCTTTACTTCGAGTTGCTTTGTGAGCAACCATTCCTTTTCTTGTTGTAGTTGTGCTTTTTCTTCATCAAACTTCACTTGGAAAGAAATATTTTCCTGTTCTACAGCACTTCGTTGCTCGACGAGTACTCCTTGTACTTGTGTCAAATCTTGGGTGGCTTTCTTTGTTTCTTCCTGTGCTTGTCGAAGGCGAGCTTCGACTGTATTGGCTAGGTGGTGGAGTTGAGCTTGCCCATCTCATGATTCTGGTTCTCCAGGCACAGTGGAGACTACGCGGCTGGACTGTAGGGCCTGCTGTACCCCTCGGAGTTCAGTCTCAATTCAATCATACATATGTTCTTGCTTTTCTTCTTGTTTCTCTGCCATTTCCAGTGAAGCATCTTGCAGGGCTACTATTAGGAAGTCAAATTCATCGGAGGTGAGGACAGTCTGCATCTTGGTCATGGTGGCCTTTTCTTTCTTTCGGGAGGAAGGTTTCAGAGGTGAACCTTTCCTCTTCTTCAGGGGATCAACCTCATCTCCTTGATTCTTTTCGACTTATTTTTCATCTAACTCTTCGCCATCACCTCCTTGCTCTGGTGATATGGAAGAAGTCTTCATAGATGCGCTGTCTAATTCTTGGACCTCTTCGATCTTCTTTGTTCTGCTTGGTCTAGGTGTATCCTGCATAGTTTATGGGTTGTTGATGTCAGATATCTCTGCAGGGTCTACTGGAATAAGGAGGTCTACTAACCAGTCCTTTGCGATATCCTCCAAGTCCTCCTCCGTTAGATTATAGTAGGATTGAAGTTGTTTCTCGTGTTCGTCGGGGCACGCGGTGATGTAAATAAAATTCCAATCTGCGTTGAACTTTATCAAAGGCCGGAACCGGTGTAGAGTGTTTGGAGTCATGCGAGGCTTGGACTGTATGGCTATCTTCAGCTGATTGTAGTAGGTATGAAAAAAAACATTTGACTGCCACTATTTATTCATGTCGCTTGAGTACCACAGTGTACTGAACTTCGCAGCCAGTGGTTCAAAAGGCTTGATGTTCGGGAAGGTCATACCTTCCGGCGTCTCCCAAGAAATAAAATCTATAAGGATCAAGAGCTATTTGAAATGAAATTCGTATCCTTGATACTATGCTTCTCTGCAGTTGAGTTCCAACTGGTTCACCAGGTACTTCACCTAGTTCATCTCAAGGCCTTCCGCACACTTCCCTGTGAGGTCGACTACAAAACCGGTGACTTGGGTAGGGTGGTTCTTTCGCACTAAATTCCCTGAAATCAATTGACAGGAAAGGTGCACTGCACCACTCTGGATAGAAGCTACCTTGTAGCCTCATGTTACCTTCTTGACATTGCCATAAGTGTCCTTGATCTTCTGTGCTAGGGTGCAATCCATGGATTTTCGAGGGTAAAACTCCTGTGGATCAGGTCCTTGCATACTCAAGCCCGTGATCCGATTGGTCAACGTCATATCAACTATTATATGGTGGTTTAGCCACAAATAACCACCATGGTAATAGGATAGCAGTATCTTGACACATGCATTCACCTCCTGGTGTCGTCCGAAGTGAGGAATCTTCATGACGTTCAACAGGGTCAACTGCGTGAGGTTCATAGTCCACGACTGAGGGATTATCTTTGAATTATTCCCCTTAGTTCTGGTCAGGTACTTATGCGGGGAGAGCATGTTATAGACTTTGTGATCTCCAAGGTTGAAGTCACTAAACTTCAATGTTGCAATTTTATCTTGCTCTGTGCGAACTAAGCATATCCCTTTCGGGAGGTACGTCGTAACCAAGGTGTATTCAAAATCTATGGGCACACTATCTCAATTTAATGCACCGCTTAGAGGTGGAACATAGGTGGGTAATATGGTCGAGACCAATTTGGCATTCGCTAGATCATCCCTGTGCTTGGTTTTCTTTTCATCATATGGTCGGGATGGTCCGGCTTCGTGAGCAGTGGAAAGAGAGGCTAGCATTCCTCTCGTCGATGATTCTTGTACACATGTATACATCGACATGACTCTTTTAGTCATGAGGTTGATCAGAACTTCTTCAACGACTTTCTCGGAAATGCTCAACTCGTCCGACATACAAACTTGGGGTTAACAATATCGGGTTTGGAAGGTAACTTAGACACTGCAATAGGATAGAAGGAAATAGCGCAATGACCACTGTGTAAAATCAACAAGTCTTTGAGCTCAAATTCACGATTGAAAAAAGTGTTCTCAGTGCATGGCGCGACGGGATAAATAGGTAACTTAGCAACGGGTCGCTTGCAATGGGTATGAAACCTTCATTAACTCTATTCTGTCTGTTATGGCGTGGTCCCAACGGTCAGATGGCGAGCTATTTGTTCATAAATGTCTTTCTACCTATTTGAAGTGTTGGTCTAATTATTATAATGTCCCCAATGACTATATTGCTTCGTCATGTCGAAGTTCCATGTGTCATTGTTCTGATATCCTGACGAAGCTCCAATTTTTCAAATTTCCCTTCTGCGAGGTTTCCTCTAGAACCTTCTGCAACTTGTCGATCTTAGCTCTCTTCTTACTTAGCTTTCTATCCTTCTTCCTAGTGATCTTCATCTTGGTATGCCTTTTTTCATTATGATTCTTACATTCTTTTGGCATAGTCACTTCGTGTTTTTGAGATTCTTTCCTAAGATTCGAGGGTGATCCTTCTTCTTTATCTGGAATAGGTACTTCAATCTTCTGTGGGTCTTCTAGTGTTCTTGCAACTTCGACATCCGGGTCTCTGGTGTTAAATAGCTTTGATCTATTCTTTTGTTCTTCAATCAAGTGTGCGATCCTTCTGGTCATGAATTATTTTAACTCTTGCTTCTTCTTCTCTAAATCTTCTTCTTCTTCTTTCCTTCTGGCGTGATCTCTTTCAATCCAAGGTTTTCCTAGTAGCATGGTAAATGGGGAATTGTTCTCAATAAATCTAATAATCTCAAAATATTCCTCTATCGAAGTTCTATTGGCATTCATAGGTATCCGGGTGAGCTTTCCACATAGGGTTATCATCTTTCCTTTGAATAGTCATATTCCTCCTAATGAAGGAATCATAGCGGGCCTCCCTATAGCTTCCCAAGTTCTCCCTGTCATGATATTCACCTGTGTTTCCTCATCTAGAACACAATCAATTTCAAAGTATCCTATTATTTCTTCAAGGCACTCTTTTTCTTTGAAGATCTCTGATAATCTGACATGTCGATGGTCATTCAGGGTTTCTTTCATCTGTAGCAATACTTTCTCTAATTCTTTCTGGGATTCTGTCATAATCTTAGTTTATGGATATACCTTAGGGTTTTCTTGTCTCATGTTCATTCCTTCAAGCTTAGCAATCATTCTAGGACAATCTAGTAATTCATGGTCCATAGCTTTGCAACAAAGACAAATAGGTCTTCTCCTAGGGAATTCTTTAGAAAGATGTCTCGGTCTTTTGCAACTGTAACAGAGGGTTAATCCTCTCTTTCTTTTAAATGATCCCCAACCTTTCCCATACTGTGTGCTAGGATCATGGTAACTAACCTACAAACATTTCTTTCTAGGGTCCTGCATACACTTATTAGTCCAAACATTCTTTCTATGCATAGGTATAACATATTTTTCACTATTCTTATCAGATCTACTCATATCAAATCTTATTTCATGTATTAATACCCTAGTTTTCAAGATAGGATAGAATCTATCAAATATACCTAGATCCATACTGTTGAAACAAAAAATTCCACTTATCTTACTTCTACAGAGCACAAAGCTTTCAGATCTTACCTTTTTTTTAAATCAAAAGTCTCGCTTTTTCCTTTCTCAGAGCACAAAGCTTTCAGATATTATCTTTTTTTGTTTTTTTTTCAAATCGGGCTTCTTTTCCTTAGCACAGAGCTTGTAAAACTAAGTAGAGTACTGTGCACTAGATAAACAGATCTACACACAAAGCTTTCACAATTTCAAGTTGGATCCTTGCAAAAAGCTTCTTCTTCCTTAGTTCCTAGCAATCATAGTTTCAAGTTCCGGCAACAAAACCATTTGTTGGCATAGGGGAAGACCCAGAGTTCAAAGCTACAACATCACACCAACAAAACCCTAACTACCGACCCTTTCGACAGCACCTACGAAATAGATGAAGTCTCACTCGAGGTAGAGGCAGGGGTGGTTGCAGTACTCAGGTGTCTACAACCTTAGCTGGGACTCAGATATGTGATTATAATACTTAATAGAGAACTTAGCACCATTAGTTCATCATTGTTTAACCAATATCTACTCCGTGGAGAAAATAGAGCATCGCGACATTCACCCTGATCTAATGTATCTAAGCACTTAGCATAAATAAATGGATCAGATCTAGCATATTCAAGCACTAAGCACATTCACCTATATCATATCTAACATCCAGATTTATCATAAGTACAAAGCATAAACAAATCTATCTATCTATCTATATCAAGAACTTAGCAAATAACACACAAAATACATCAAAACATCGCACAGAGTAGAATAACACAGTATTTATGTGGTTCACCCCCACCCTAGGGCTACGTCCTCCAACTCTTCTTCTTTATTAGCTTCAATCCGTCATCTACATGCATAGAGCCACAAAACCCTACTCTGCATAGGACAAGAGATCTATGCGCACCTCGCCACATCCTCCTTCCCCGAGATGGGTCTAGCAAAAAGCCTTTCACCGTCTGTTACAACCACTTGCACTTAGCTTTACAGTCTCTCACAATATGCACAGAGAATCTACAAATCATACTTGCACTTAGCTTATCATCCTTACATCACATAAGTGACTATTCCCCCCCTTACATTTCCTAGACATCTATTTATACTTTACAAAATAGGCCTAAACATTGGTAAACCCATGGGTCGACATCCCATTCCCATTACATATTCCCAAATCCCAAAAAGGACCCAAAAAGGGGCCGAGATCCCGTGATATCTGCTTCGTCTTGTGCCCCATCTTTGATAGGCTGTCGAAGTCCCAAAATAGGTCAAACTT
Organism: Picea engelmannii; assembly: GCA_009831015.1. Lineage (NCBI taxonomy): Eukaryota > Viridiplantae > Streptophyta > Pinopsida > Pinales > Pinaceae > Picea > Picea engelmannii. Next base: position 6,489 of record WSFP011516084.1, on the reverse strand, counting down.
GACCAAGGATCTCCAAAACTTGGTCAAGGGCCAACCGATCAAATCCATGGGGATGTGACAAAAATAAAGAACATGATCATAGTGTGAATTGTGGCTAGGTTACATGCAGACTGTGAGTGAATGAAAGTTTACTTCTTTGATACGTAGAATGAAAGGTTTTATTTTATTTTATGTTTGTGTGCAGGTGAAAATGAGCATGCAACACAGGAAAAGAAGGAGATCTATGTGAAGTCTTGGAATGCATGAAGTGTTGGAATGGGATTGCTTGCAAATATGAAAATAGTGTATTGTGCAAAGTAAAGAATGATGCAGAATCATGAAGGGAGAATGAAGAAAAGAGTGAGATAGTCTGGGTGCATCAATCTCAGGGGAAATTTCTAAGTTCAACACAATGAATCAAAAATCAATATACAAGAAATGAATTGCGAATTAAAAAAATAAATCTCTTTAATTACTAAGCAAAAACATAAATTAAACTAATGAAGAAAAGGGAAAATTATTACCAGATTGAGGGGCCCTTCTCAGTCTAAGTAACGCTGCTCAAATGAGATCAAAATTGAGATCTTGCTAAAATATTCAGCAATATAATCTTCATTAAATAAACTCCATCCTCCCATCATCTTCTTACAAATGGATGATCATCTCTATTACAATAACCAACTTAAACAATGACAATAGAAATCATATTTTCCCATCATGATCATATTCAACAATAATATTGCATTTATATACATTACAAGGTGCCCCAACATATTTCTTGGGTGCCTCAATTCCTTATTTGATGGATGAGATGAGTGAATCATGCCCAGATTTCTTAGATCATATATGAAAAATAAAGAAATAGTTGCAACCAACAAAGGATCTTGACACCAATTTTTATCAATCTGGTAACTAAAACATCTATTTGACATCAAACCCAAGGCGTAGTGTTTTCAAATCTGGACATATCATGAAATATTTGCAAGTGTCAATTAAAGAACCAACAATAACTCCTTAACAATTTATTTTTTTGGAAAATGGTGTGCCTGAGACCCAATTTTCCATGCTGGGAGAAAAACCCATGTCTTATAGTATTCATATTATTCTTTATTTGCACAAAAATCGAGGTTGAAATTGACTATCTAGAACTTTTATTAATTTTGGCTGAATTTTTCCCCTTGAGATGGAGGTCCACACGTGTGATCTGGGTGAATTATGGCTCATAATTGTGCATGTTGATGTTGCTATGGAGAAAACCCAGATTCCCAATTTTTCTTAGAAATGAGAAAATATGCCAAATAATGACAAGTACCAGAATGGCAATGTTGAGAGGGAATGTTGAACTACAGTAATGGTACAAGAATGTTGATCGTGCTAGTACATGAATCAGACTTCACAAACCGTCGTCAATAAACCATGATATAATCATCTTTTAATCACTAAAAACATAGAAAATTTGATGTATTAACCACACTAGATATAATGACGAATGATGGCATTTAATTAGGGTTTATGGTGTGTATTAACAATGAAATGCAGGAAAAGGTGTAATAATGAATGCATTTGTATAGCAAAAGATATGGCAAAATTGGAGCCCAACACACCCCAAAACAAGGCAAAAAACTTATTATACTTTGTTTATAGATTTATGTGACATTGTTTCTTTGTGTAGGTGGTGGTTCTTGTCGAGCGACACTCTCGAAACTGATTATACTGTCACAAACTGATTTAAAAAGAGAGAGAAAATTATCATAAAAATAGAGGAAAAGCAAGGGATGGGTTATCATAGGGTAACATTGAATGGTATGAGTGTGGAGAATGTGAAACAATGGGGATGGTGGCTATATCAACTTGGACACCTTTACACTCTCTATCTTATATTCATTCTAAGACCAATATTTACATGTGGTTATTTTCTTGAATAGGAAACCATGACTTCATCCTCTTATTCATAATCATTCAAATGACTTAGGAATGTTTTATGGTTTACAAGGATAAGACACTATAGATGTTTCTTTGTGTTTGTATTTGTATACCACATATTTCCTTTTTATTGCTTGGTCTTATGAGTAGAGTATAATTTTCATTATGACTGGTAGAGTGAGAATGGAGGGTTTACTAAGTAGTTGTGATGGTACTTTGTAAATGATGATAGTGTGTAGTGAAGTGGGTGATAGTGGTTATGCATCACGTTTTCCAAATTCTTAGTAAATTAAAGAGGTTTATACACGTTTTACCTCAAGTTTCTTTTTCTTTGAATTTTGATGCATGTTGAAGTGGAAAGTATGAAGAATAGGATGAAACATCTATCGAACCATGACATGGACCATTGAAAGTTGAATATGAGGTGAAGCAAATCTGAGAACTACTAAAGAGAATGAAGCTGATGAGATCTAAAGAGAACAGATGTTGATCTGTTGAATCCTGAAAAAAACTAGATGAGATGAACTAAAGATGTTGGAGATGCTGAAGAGAGACTCTGAATATCTGGAAGGGATCTGGAGATCTCTCCAAAACCCAAGAGTTTGCATGTCCTCATGAAAAATAATTAAGACTGAGTGGCATGCGACTACAAGAAAACAAAATTTTTCCAACTGCCAACTTTTGTTGATACTAATGTGAGAGTTGCTAAGAACATAAATCTGGGGGTTTTTAATGAATTGTGGGGAAAAATTCCACGAGTGCTAAGCCTGACCACATAGAGAGAAAATCATAAGATCATATAAGTACATTCAATATCACATTTTGACAATTTATATTTGAACAATATTCGAAGATCACTTATGAAGATTCCCCCTCTATGACTGATCGAGATAATTCAAGCATAACCCACAAAAAATGTATAATCAACTTTTTCGTTCTATAGAAATATTTCAATTTCCTTGATTAAAAAAAATTCATCAAAAGATTAGCAACACTTATGTTCAGAGAGCCATGTATAAATTAGAGTAGGGATTTTGTTCCTCTCCTTTAGGAAGGAAAATAAAAGAGTATTAGCAGTCTCAACAAATGAAAACCCCATAGGAAAAAGTCAACCTTTTTCACTTTGAAAAGATTTACAGTCATTCAAGCAATAAAGATAAATTTCACAGTTGAGTATATTAAGCTTCTAATATCATGGTACCACTCTTAATATATGAACTAAAAGATAGGGTCTTAAGGTAAACTTAGGGTTATTATCAAATGGAAAATATATGGATTTTATTTAACGTTTAGTTCAACCATGCATGATTCTTCTTAATGATTTACACAAGTATATCGTTCATACAGAAAAATATAGATTAGGCATATAAAAATTAGAACACATTGCCAACAATTTTGTTCAATACTCCGATGGGGTAATTTTTACATCTAAGAAATATCCCCCCACAAGAAGAATGCTCCATTTCCCATGAGCTTGTTCAGTACCCTGATCGGTTTTCCTAGTCATACCACAGGCTAGTACCTGCTGCCAACAGACCTATTTAGTATCCCGATGTGTTAGCCTCTTACACCCATTTTCCATTAGAGTCTCTTGTCCCAAACTTCACCCTTAAGATAAAATTTCATAGGTTGATTTTGGATGGGTAAATGTAGGAGCAGCTCTGAAAACCTTTTTACGAGATGGGATGGTATTAGGTTGGGAGATATTCTACAAATTTCCCATAAAAGATTGTTTGCGTGAAAAATAGACTTATGTATTTAGATCACCCCAATGACATATCATGGTTAAATTTACTTAATGTGTGGTGGATGAGGCCATTATAGAATAACCTAAAGTACCTCTAGTCCCTAAGGTCATCTTCTTCACATAGGATTATAGTAGTGTTCCCATGGGTAGAAACTTCATGCACTCTTCCACTACTCTTTAATAAGTATGCTCTACTGACCAACTTTGAGATTATATTAGGTTGTACTAGATGCCTATGGTCCTCATAATATGGAATTTTAACTTTATGTAATCCCATAGTATAATCAAAGACATGGATATGAGTTACTGCTATAATAAATGATCTGAAATTTTGTATAAAGAAGGGAAAATAAATATATAAAAGAATTGAAAATGATTGGTTATGCCAAAAAGTCTTGGGTTTGATAATTGAACTCTTTTCTTTTTAGTTTTACCATGTTAATAATTGTCTAAACTGTAAATTCCAGTAAGGAAAATAGTTCAGAAAAATAGTAGTGAAAAGTAATAAAATTTAGAGAATAGTCTTCAAACAAGAAAAAAAAAGTTTAGGGAAGCAATAGAAAAAGAGATTCAGTTGTTCCAAATAGTCTTAGGTAATAAAATATCATAATAAAAAATAATTTTAATGAAAAAACATAACCAAAAGAAATGAAATTACTTCCCTAAATAAGCTATGAAGATGTTCTCCCAATCCAACTGAAAGAAGGATAGTTGCAAAACTCCAACAAATCATCATAGCCTAATTTATTTAGAAAACTTGGAAAAATGTCTGACTATCAGTTGAAAAACATATTAAAATTTTTGGGGGCAACAGACTCCCTTAAGATTAGTTTCTTAGCCTGACAACTACAATTATTGAAAAAGACATAAAAAACGATGTTGCACCAAACTAAAAAATACATAAAGAATTTATTTACTTGTTTACTATCCTACCTTACCTAAGAAAAGAACTCGTTTTCAAGTATATGAGTAATTCAAATGAAGCCACGTGCGTAACAAGATCATAAATATACTCACATTCAGGTTTATATAATATACTTTAATAAGTACCAGAACATGATGAACTAGAAGTTTTGAATAATATGATGTGAAGAGTTGTTGAAGAAGAGAGTGGTGGTGCAATCTGATAGTCTCCTGGAACCAACGTTCAATATAATCATGGTGTCCTTGGTCCACCTCTTCATTTAAACCACTTTGTGTATTATTTTCTTTAGCCTCCTCAATCTCAGGTTCTAATGTCTTCTCCCGATTAGATATGGTCCACGAGTCTTCGATCTCCTTGGTAGATTGGTCAAATTGATCAATGAAGGTTTCTTGATCTTCTTTTAGGCATGGGTCATAGGACTTTGGTTCTTCTATGTATTTTGGATAAGTATATAGATTCCTGACTGCTGTCAAGATGTGCTCTTCCTGAGAAGAAGAGATCCCAGCTACTGCTAGGATTTGAGAGAGTTCTTCCAAACTCATTGTCATCTTTGAATCCATATTGTTGGTTGATGGGTCCTCTCTCACACATGGATTAGCACATGGGGCTCTTACAACACCCAAAATATTTTTGATTTTTAATATTTTTTGTGAAAAATGAAATGAAAACTAACTACGCACTCAAATCAATTTTAAGAAAATCATAATAAATAATAGAAACTAATTGCAGAATTTGAAAAGCACCTTTAGGGATGCGATTCATTGTTTCTCCCACTGCCTTCTCAATTTGGAGAGGATTCGATGGGTTAGTGGCCTCCTTGCCCTTCTCGACATATTCCAACATTCTTTAGTCATGAGTCTTGGTCAATAAATGAGCATCTGTGTTCATCATATAAATGTTCATGGCCGGGTTGTTATTGGTAGGCGTGGGGGGTCCCTGACTTCCCCCTATCGTGCTTGTGGATGAAGAATCCCGAGTTATATTTTTCCCTTGTGGAAAAGGTTTCATCAACACAACAGGATGTTGTTGCGCTAGTAGCTTCTGGGCTTCTACAAGCCGAGGGAATAGGTGATTCGAGTGGTCTTCCGTACAAATATTACATGGATACTTTGACTTCTTCTTCTCCATTTTCCCCCCGCCAGCATTATTGGCAGCCTTTTTATCCCCTTTACCCTTACAATTTCGTTGTTTCTTCTTTCCCTCGGTTTTTTAGTTAGCCTTGGGATTCGTCGACTCAATACTATGTACATCCGACATTTAGGTAGCGAGGAAAACTGAACTAGGATTCTGGTTGGCCACGGTCTGTTGTATTGACAATTGTTGCAATTGATTTGAAAATAGATCTATGGACTTGCTTTGTGTTGAGCCCACAATGCCATCGGCGTGGGGCTTAGAATTTTTTTTGGCCTTATCGAGAGTAGACCGTGGTGCATCTGTCAAGATCTCGTAGAGCATGTCGGAGGGAGAGTAGATCAGTTCTAGTTGTTGGGTTGTCATAATAGCCTCCTCTTCTGAAAACACCCCAGAAGTTTCTACATCCTTGGATATACAGGGAACCAAAGACTTCAAGAACCACTCAAGCAATAAAGTAGGATGGACCTTGACCTTAATCAAGATCTTTCTTCGCTGCAATTCTTGGATATGATCAGAGATTTGGTCGGCCTTGGTTTTCTCAAAGTTGTCAAGAAGTTCGGTGTCAACATTATATATCACAGGTAACTAGAAATGGTTCAAGAAGACCATCACCAATTTGTTAAAGTAAGAGTACATCGAGCCATCGAGCTCAATATACCACTTTGTAGCACCCCCTATAAGAGTGCGTTGAAAATGGTGTAACTGGATAGAGTCGTCTTTCAACGAGTTTGATGAGCACCACAAGTGAAAGGTAGTCACATGATCACCTAGATCTTCGCCA
>WSFP011516083.1:0-12790 GCA_009831015.1 Picea engelmannii | reverse complement strand
ATAAATACTTCAAGGTCTTTGGAAGTAAGGGTTACATCAAAAGGCATGATGAAAATTTTGAAAATGTGATGCTATATATGATGAAGGTATCCTTCTTGGATATGATTCTACCAAGAAAGCATACATATGCTACAATCTTAGGCTATATAAGATTGTTGAGAGTACAGATGTGAAGGTGGATGATATAAAAGCAAATTGGTATCCTAGTTAGAGATCGATGAGCATCGATAGATAGAACCAAAATTTGTTTGAATAAATATGAGCTACAATTGCACAGTGTTCCAGTAGGAAAGAGGAATCCACAGAAGCAACATTTTGATGTACAAAATGAGGAAAATGACATCCTACAGAAATAACAAGAGAAGAGGCCTTGTCAGAAAAGGATACCCTTCTAGAAACAAAGGGGGAGAACAGTTAGTAAATTAACAAGGGGAGAAACCTTGTCAAGAAGAGCTACCTTTTCAGAAAAAAAGGGGGAGAGTAGTCAGAAGCAGAGAGAGAGCATATTGACAGGGGGAGTCATTCGTTTATGAAATAAAAAGGTTGATTATAGGAGGAGCTACCAATGGATAGAGAAGTACTTATACAGACAGATCATAGGAAAATAAACCATTTGCCATTGATGTCAAAGGGGGAGAGAAACTTCATATAAAGGAAAACTTCATAAAAGGAAAGCATCAACACAAGGTGAGTTTTTGTATATGAAGTTAATGGGTTAACCTCAATGACAAAGGGGGCGATTGTTGGAAATATTGTCATTGATGTCAACAGTCAATGTGATCATCTATTGTTAATGATGAATAACCAAAGCTGATATTGTCACTGATGTCAACAGACAATGTGATGATCTATTTTTAAATGATAAATTAGATTGTCATTGATGTCAATAATATATCAGTCAGCAAAAGATGTCAAATCTTATGCAGAGAAGGCAAAGAGCAATGCATAGTATATAGATATTGATAGTGCAAAGTATGCAGAGTTCAATAGTGCAAGCTCAAGAGGAAGAACGAACAGGAGAAGTGAATAATCGGAAGACCAAAGATTAGAAGTACATAAGTTTCTCATGTCTATTGTTGATCACGATAGGATCAACAAGCCAATGATAAAATCTCAGGAGGGTTAGAGAATGCAGATCAAATCTTAGTAGGAAGAAGTGCATTGTAGATGTATCATCAGGTTCCTTGGAAATCTTAAGAAGTCGACCATTGCATAGGAAATTGTGAGAAGTATCACCAACCATCGGATTAGACCCGATTCCTATCAGTCGTCAGATCATATCAATGTGGAGGGATAGGATAAGCGAGGTAAAGAGGCTATGAAGTTCAAATATCCAAATACCCGTCGACCGTCAGATCAAACCCAAATACCCGTCAGTCGTCGGATCCAGTGGCGCTGCAAGGAGGATAAGCCCAGGAGTCAGTTAAAACTCCAAATGAGTGAAATGATCTGATCTGTTGGATCAAGAGGACACGTGGCAAGCGATTATCATTTCACTAACTCGCGATATGGAGAAGTCAAAGACAGAGATGTAGGAACTCGTGATACCCGAAATCATGAAAAGATCTAAACCGTCGGATCATGCTCAAGTGGATGAATAGGATAAGATACAAGAGATGCATTGTAGAATAGATCTCGGTCGTCAGGTCATATGAAAAGATCACAGCCATTGATCGTTCTAAAAAAATCACAGTCATTGATCGTTCCAAAAATATCACAGCCATTGATCGTTCCAAAAGGATGATAGCCATTAATTGTTCCGAAAGCATTGGGACCGTCTATTGTCAAGGATGGCACGTGGCGAATGGTCATCATTTCACTGACTCAAAGAATGGAAAATTAAAACCTAAGTGTTGTGGGAACTCATGATATACGAGGTTCTGAAGAGATCCTAACCATCAATTAAAAGGAGAACACATGGCACTGGATCAACGAATTTGGGTATTTTTTATTTTGAGAAACAATGATGAGAGTTGTTTGAATTCCTAAAATGTGGAATTGCAAAGCACTTTGTATATAAGCACCTAGTCACCATCAATGGTCATGAGATAGGAAGGAGCTAGTGTAGCCGAGCTCTATTTTGACGATCGTGACATGGAGTGTCGAGACCCTTCATCACAGGAATGATGAAATGCGAAATCATGATAAGACTAAGGACCATCAATTTAGAGTACACAACGAGGACTGTTGGATCAAGGCTGTGGTTCAACAATCCATGTCAACAATGACATGTGGCATGGTCAGAGAACACGTGTTAGGATGAATCAGTGGTTTTGATACATGTAAAACAATAATCTGAGTGACACGTGGCAGATGATTGACATGTGACAAGTCATCATATGATGTAAGTGAGTTACGTCACTTCGACAGAATTGCTTGAGGAGTTTTCAAATGTTAACAATAATGAAATCCCGAACACTGAAATCTTGAAATGGACACACATCTGTTATACGGAAGATTTGCAAAGATTGGAAGATGTGATGTACGAAGTCGTGAAGATTAAATCATGATCATCCGATCTATTTTTAGAGAAATCTAAATTGGGAGTTTTAGAAGGTTGGATGTAATGAAGTTGTGAAAGGAGAAGCGTCATAATCCTGTCAGCCGTCTATATCGATACGTGATTAAGTCATATCCATTGGATTAAGAATTAAAGGAGTAATGTAAGGGTCGTATATGATCGTTGGTGTGTCCCCATGTAAATTAATGTGAACCATCTGATAATTTCAGGGATATCGAAATCGAGAGTTTTGAATTGAAAGTATCGAAGACCTGAAGGCCAAAATGCCAAAATCCCGTTAGCCATCCATATCAATTTATGATTAAGTCTTGGCCATTAGATTAAGGTATGAAAGGAAATATGTAACAATCGACAATAGCCATCGATCTGGTTCACAAGAATGAATGTGAACCATCCAATTGTTTTAGCGAAATCATCTTCGGGAGATTTGACATGTTGTGAGTCTCGAAGACCCGATGGGAAAAACGTCGACACTCTGTCAGACATTCATCCCATTAGAGAGTGAATCATGACCATTGATTTGGTAAATCATTCAGACACTTGTTCTACTTAACATATGGTTTCCTTCGATGGTCATATGGTAAAGAGACATGAAAGGGAAGATTGTAATATATTACTTATATTAAGAAGCTTGTGGGTCTATGTCATTGGTCATATGCTATAAGAATTTTACTATGCATTTCTATATATGGTAAAACCCATGGTCCTATGACACATGGTTATATGAAATGGTTTGAAGGAAGCGCTTTCATAGAATCTGGTCTCTGTAAATATAACAGAGATTAGGGATCGAGTATAAAGGATTAAGTTGATCCATGACTGTGATCAATTTATGCGAAGAATGAACCAATACACAGTCATGATTAAAAGAGAATAAATCATGAAAATATGAAAAAAGAATAAAAAGGAAATATTATATTAATTAAAGTTTATTTTATTCATTTTAAATGAAAAGGTACAATGATTCAAATAAAGGGACACAATGTTTTAAATTTCACACCAGTTTGAAGATTATATAAATGAGAAAAAGTGGTGAGAAAAAAGTGTCTCTCAGGTTCACATTAGAAGATCTAAAACAGGAGCAGAGTCCAACATGAATAAATATGCATTCTAAGGTGCATGTTAATGTCTAATTGAAGATCAAGAACATAAGAAGACAAAGCAGCAGTTATGCAATCCAGAACTTGATAAAGAAGACCATACAAGTAGAGGCTGTAGTAGACAAATAGAAAGTACAACAATGGTTACATGAGTCAAATTCAGTGACGTACATAAGAGATTGAATTACATACAAACTAAGGGTGGTTGGGTGGTGCAAGGGCAGGTTGGAGCCTGCAGGGGAGTTGGTTCTTCCTTTTCAGTTGTAGCTGACTAAACAGGGGGTCAACGCCTCCTACCAGTTGGTGTTGGTGAAAAGACGGATTTGGTTCTTCCTTGTCATTTGTAGCTAACTAAACAGGGGGTTGGAGCCTCCTACCAGCGGGTGCTGGTGAAAAGAGGGAGTTGGTGATTCCTTGCCAGTTGTAGCTGACTAAACAGGGGGTCGTAGCCTCCTACCAGTTGGTACTAGTGAACAAGGGTGTGGGTGAATCCTGATCATTTGGTGTTGATCGAAAAGGAAGAATATCTTCCATTCTATGTAACTTGTAAGAAAGGAATTTTGTAGTTAATAGGAAAGAGTTGGTGGTTTTCCCTGTTGGGTTCCACGATAAAATATTGTGTTCATAAGGGTTTTTTTTTCATCATATATTGTTTAATTAAATAATTAATGTGTGTGCTTAATATTGGATGAAGTGAAAAAGAAAAAAGTAGGCAATATAGATTCACCCACCCCCCTCTCAGTATTGTTGGATATTCTATCAACCTACTCTGAAACCAATTGTTGGATTACTGAGAGGGGGGGTGAATCAATAATAGAATAATTAGAATCATTTTTCTTCAAATAATCCAAGCGTTATATCAATGTAGAATTATTATCAAATAATGATCAATAAGAAATGAAGAATCACACACATACACAGTACACCAATGTTTTATGTGGAAACCAAAATCGAGAGAAAACAACATAATGTTTTTTCTTATATGTCTTGAAGAATTACATTCATTTGCAACACCAAATTCCTTTGTTTTTCAGCTGCAACTAGAAGAAGGCTCCAACCCCCTAGATTCTGAGGATACAACCTTAGGGGTGCTCCAACTCCCCAATTCTCTGGCTACAACCCCCTATGTTCTTCGGGTACAGCCAAAAGGTGGCTACAACCACCTGTCCTTGCCCCATCCAACAACCCTGAAGTTGAATTAGAATGATGGAACCATTGTCACACTATCACTGTGAGAGATACCACATTAAACCTATACCAATAAACATGAACCATGCATCAACCAGTCATCAGCCTATACCTCAACATATAATCAACCTGTACCATAAACAAGTGCATCAACCATGCACCAACCTGTACCATAAACAAGTACACCAACCATGCACCAATCTGTACCGAACAATTTGTAATCAACTTGTACCATAAACAAGTTCAACCAACAATGTACCAAGTATGTACCAATCATGTGTCAACTACTCATAAACTATGAGTCATAAATATGTACCAACATCATCAACTATACACCTCATGTATGTGCCAACTCATCAACTACTTGTCTCAACCATGTACCCAACTAGTACCTCAACAAAAATCCCTCATCAATTTCATCATCCAAATATGATTTATAAATCTATAATATACCTAGTATATATGATAAAATATTGGCAAACCTTCCTTAACTTTAAACAAAAAGAGACTAGAATTTACATCAAACTTTTCTTTAGTCTCACATGACTAGTTTTGGATTAGTCAACAACCCTAACTTGAAATAATCATAACTTTGTAACTGTAATGAATAAATATATGAAACTGATACACAATGTTATTAAGTGTGTTTTATGCAATTTCTCTGGGTTTCACTACTTGGAACCTCTCAGAAAAGTAGTTATAGAAAAAATGGCATGCCTTGTTGAATTATGGCTTATTCTAGAGAGAGACCTTGTAGAGAATGCCCCACATGGATTATTTGTTGAATCAATCGAAAATGGTTACACAAAACACTAAATACTGTAATATAACCAACACATTTGGTCTTACTGAAGTTGGATCTGTTATGAATAAGTTATGACATGTTTACCTGAAACACCTGTTTTTGACTAGTTTTGGGACTAGCCACAAACCCTATTTTCCACGGAGTGTAACTCCAAAAATACAACGACCCACAAGATGAATGTTTTACCATAGATAATTAAATATTTTCCCTCAATGGAATAGCAATTATACAGTCTGAATCATTCTATAAAAAATGTTATTGCGGAAATGGTGAGATGACCTGTAAATAACATACCTTAGAAAGCATCATCAAAAGAATTTATCCTTCTTTGAATTATGGCCTTCTTTTCTTCAAATTCCCTCATAAATTAATCTTATATATCCTTTGGTTACCTCAGACACCTATAGGTATTCAATATGCTCAATTGTGTCTAAAATGAGAGATTCTTGCCTCTTATTTATACTCTACAAGTAGCTTCCTTAAAGACATCTTCTAGGTCACTTTGCCCACTTTCCTTATTTTAGGGTTAACCCACTGTTGTGGGTGGGAAATCCCTCCTATAGACTAGCACAAAGGTTTTAATCATGCATGCATAAAATGACCATTTAAAGGACTCTACTTTTTTCTATTCTCCCAACACAAAACCCCACATTCATGCAATACAAATGTGCAAACAAGATTAGGTAACTCTACCTTAAATCATTTGCTTGACGTCCATCCCTTCGCTTTCACTCTCTCCTTGACTGCAAACCTCCTCCCAAAGATGACTTGCATTCACACATGGAAAAACATAGAGATGCAAACATGCATTTCATATACTAATTGTTGGGTTAGATGTGACAATATCATAAAATAAATACACAATTTGAACGCATGATATTGTGGGACGAAAAAAGTATTCCTTTTTGTATTAATCTTAACAAGAGCAAACTTTACAATATGTGGTCATCATTGCTCCTCGAATCTAGTCCTGGGCTCCTCTTCAAGTGCGCTCCAACTTCTTTTGTATATGCTTCTCTTCACACAATAGTTGCAAAAGGTTGAGGCTAAGGGAATGCTAATTTGGGTAGAGTTTCTTTACTATGATTTTTCTCCTTTCAAATGGGACCCCTACCCCTTCTTTTATAGGCTAGAAGGAGCTAGGTATTTAGTCAAGTGACTGGCCATGCATGGTTGAAAGGTTTAGTTAACTTACCCAAAAGTGTGTGTTCCATCAATAACTTCCAATTTTTCATGCTTTTGTAGGTACACGCGGGCTGAAATGGACTAGATAGCATGTACATGTGGGATGTAGTGGGTCACCTAGTGTTTTCCCTTAAAAAAAGGTGTTTTAGATGTTCAGTAGTGTCTTGGAAAAGAAGGAAAATTTGATGGCCTGATGCCAGGTAAGCATGTCTGATGAAACTTAGTTGTATAACAAATGCCCCCTAATGTCTGAGGTAAGAAAAGCATCTGATGGCCAAAATACATTATCAATCTTTATCAATGTACCAAACAAGTGAGCCTAGGGACCAGAATGCGGGAGGTACCATCTACAAAATAAAAATTGTCTCACCGAGACGGGAATACACATGCTCGGAATGAAATAAAATCATGGCTACCAATCAAATGCACTGTAGATCCATGTCATATAACTATATAAAGTGTAGCCATGAGCAATACACAGTGGATCTACATCTCAAAATCAAAACGATATACATGTATAGTATCCATCTTCTAGAAGCTAATAAGGCCTAATGGCTAGAGATGAGGTCTTCAGAGCTCGAGCATCAACTTCAAAATCTTCAAAACTTGGGTAGGAGTGTAATATGAGTGTACAACCTCACTACCCAGAGGTCAATGACAACTCATCGAGTATGGACTAGAGGATCTTGATGATTAGACTGAAGGATTCATTGATTTTGAACAAAGACTTGATTGGACTTTTGAGATGGTCGGGCATGGGGTACGAGACAATACTATAGAGGGGCCGACTCAAGATTGGTAAAAACTTCCCTTGGACAATAGCACGACAAATGATGAGACTTAGGCAACATGATGTTGACATAACCAAATGGATGAGGGCACAACTCTATGTAGTGAGAATAGCTTCTTAAGGTCATATTAAATCCCAGGGCTTGACGAACAAACAAAAGGATGTGCTTTGTCCATGGGAGACTCATTGTGCTTCCAACAAAAAGAAAATACTTTTCCCTTCCCCTTTTTGGGGTATATTTGATTTTTTTTTTGTCTTTTTCAATAATTTTGGAAAAATAATAATAAAATGCTATGCTACAAAGGAGGAATGAGTGTCACAAACATACTAGTTCTAGTCACAAGGAAAAGACTAATGGTTAGAACAAGGACACTCAGGAAAATCCCTCCCGGGGCCAAAGGTGTTAAAATGAAAAGGCAAAGTGCTACAGGGCTTGCGTATAAGGCATGCTTTATATGGTTTAGTTGAGAGAAACATGGAGCTGAAATTAGGCCAAAGACGCAGGTATGCAAACGTGGTTAACAAAACACACAATGGTAGCATCCTTTGATGTAATTTTAACGAGCCCAAAGAAGGTAATCTCGACAGTTTTTCATATTTAGAGAGTATGAAAAAATGTAAAAGGAGACTCCGCTGGGGTACCTTTTTCCAAGATAGTCTACTCGGCTAGAAAAAGGGGTAAACTAGCATCGACCAGACGTCTATTCAAAACCATTTTAACGAGTGTGATAAAGACAAGGTCACTCGATAATTTTTTCATTTTTAAGGAGTCTGAAAAAATATTAACTATGGACTCCATCAGGAATGTTCTTCTCGACCATTTTAATGAGTGTGAAAGAATAAGGTCACTCGACGATCTTTTCAATTTTAGGGAATCTGAAAAGAGCTTAACTATGGACTCCGTGGGGGTTCCTTTTTCATAAATTTAGTCCCTCGGGCCTAAAAAAGGGTTAAAATTATACCTAAGAGTACTCTTCTAGAGAACCGAGGCTCCTAGAGTATACCTTTTTCATACAATTGACCATCTAGACCGAAAAAGGGGTAAACTACCACTAGACAGACATGACTTCAAATTTCAGTTTAGCGAGCGTGAAGGTCAACAAGATCTCTTGATAATATTTTCATGTTTAGAGGGTCTGAAAAGAGCTTAACAGAAGACTCGTTATGTTTTGGGAGTCCCGAGGATGAGGTCATGAGTGATACATAATCATGCAAATGAGGCTCAAACTCGTAATAAGGGAAAACCAGCAAGGACTCCCAGGCCTATAGTTGTTAGTGACAGCATGGACACCAAAATGCAACCAGGATCTACATAGGGAATCCATGTTAAGGTAGGCTCTACCACTAAATTACGACACTCCTAAAGAGACGATGATGGTTCCCTGTCGTAACTCGGTTGGATCGATCCTATGGCAAAGAAGAAAAGACAACAATATGCATAAATTAGAGGTGGAATCCTATCTTAAATGCAATGAGTTGGAAAAATGGATTTTTACCAAAGGACATTCAAAACGACCCAAAACTCCAAAATGTTTCCCATACCCAAAGAACACTTCTTGTGACAATCCAAAGAAAACTCTTGAACCATACCAAATGATTTTCAGTTTAGAAAAAATGACAAAAAGGTCCAAAAATTGACAAAAAGAGGCCAAAAAGTCTATAAATAGAAGTTGGAAGCTCATTATCACCATTGCTAATTGAGAAATTGACTAAAAGCCAAAACTACCCCTAGTTTGTGAAAAGAGTTGATTCCTCGAGATTCAGTGGATGAAATGACCATCCGTTTGGCCCAAGTAAGTACTCACTACCCCCTCTCGCAAATTAATTCTTTCTTTATCCATTTAAGTTCATTTTTTTTTTTTTTGGGGGGGGGGGGCATCGACCTTTAAAAGGTCGTCCCTACATCCAGGTGGGATTTCTTATGACAGCTTGAGTGTACACACGAGATGCCTTATGACAACCCAAGTGTACACACTACTGTGAGCACTACAACCCACGTGGACCTTCCATTTGGTGTAAAAAATAAAAATAAAAACAAGAGTTAACCCTCCTGAACTTTGTCTATTTGCAGGATGTATGTTCACTGGAGGGAAATAGAGCATGAGGATATTGATGTGTTGGTTGATGAGGAACCTGATGCTCTTGTTGCATTGTTGCAGTGTGGTTTGCTAAAGTTTTTCCCTTGTCCTTTCATGCGAGCACAACCTAGGCTATTGAACGCCTTGGTGGATTATTGACATCCAGATGCAGAGGCTTTTATGCTAGAGGGGAAGTCACTGGATCCAACGATGGAGGATATATACTTCCTGACTGGCCTCTCGATGAGAGGGGAACTAGTCAATTTTCATACCTTTCCTTCCGGGCCTCATAACATATCAGAGTTGATTGGACTCCATTGTGAAGTCAATACTATCAGAACGAGCTTGCAAGTGCCGATAAGAAAGATCTATAACTTATCACTAAAAGTGATAGTATTTCTCATTGGGTGAATTACTGGGTCCACGTCTTTGCATTAGGATTCCCGTGTGCACATGAATTGTGCAGTTCAGTACTTAAATGCGCAAATATTTGACTGGAGCACCACCTTACTGGATTATATGAAGAGGAAATTAATAGAGTGTCGAATGCGGAATGATAGGAACTTCAGGTTTGGGACAATTCTTTTTTCTTTCTTCTTTGAGATAGTGCCCAGTTTTAGTCCTAGAGAGACTATACAAGGGCACGATGCCTCTCTCCCCACATTATACATATGGGCAACGTTGTTGCCACGACAGGGGGGAGGGAGAACCATTGAGGCCTTTGATGAAAAGCTCTTTGCTTGGTGGGTGTGACAGATTCTGGTCGTAGAAGACTACCCCTATGCTAGGATTGAATTCTGTAGAGATCCTGAGATACCAGTACCCCTCGGAGAGAAGCGAGGAGAGATGGGTAAGTTTGATTCATTTTTATTTTTTTTAAATATGTAATTTTTATGTTGTTTTTTATATATATCAATTTTTTTTATACACTAGAGTATCTGACAAATCTATGTCTTTTATGTGCAAATGTGGGGCTAGTGTGACCAACAGACTATGTCAGGAACAGGCGATGTCCTCGACCAGAGGCCGCCCCAGCAATAGCCGGTGGACTAGCAGTAGTAGGAGTATCTCCAGTCGGTGAGGCTAAGAGAGTTTTGAGATGAGTAGAGAGAAATTTTACCTCACTTACTCGCATAGTCCCTATGGCAGAGATTAAGGATATGCCATCGTCTATGCAACTTCATGTAGTGGGGGCACCACAGACGTGGGTCTGACTTTTTTGGCGTTTGGAAAACATCATTGACCATTACAACAGGGAAAACAGGCCTTATCCTTAGTTAGGATGGATGTTTCACGTGCTGAGGGCACTACTTATATATTTTTGAGGGCATAAGCCCCATGACTTGTTACCGGACATAATTTTGAGGCACTTGTGCCCATGCATAGACTCTGATATTTTTGATATTATATATGGATTTTTATGTATTTTTATGTCTTATGGATTACATTTTCTTTAAAAATGTATTTACATGTGCATATGTGTGTCTTTATTATATGTGTGTGAGATGCCAATCTAAAATTTGATTAGCTAGAGTATCTGGGACTTGATTTAATCTCCTAGGAACATGAAAATATGTAATATAATCAAATATTTGTCCTAAGAGACGTACCCTAAGGAACCGTAGGTGTAAAGTAGGATCATGAACATGGTAGACTTTATTTAACCAAGACACAACTAGATGAGCATCTAAATAGACCCGGAGGTGAGAGATACCAAGTGATAAAGTGTCACGAAGAACTCAATAACTGCGTTGTATTCAACGACATTGTTTGTGGTGTCTCCTAAACATATACCTCTTGAAGATAGTAACTAGCCCTAAGGTGTAAAAATTACCCAAGCTGTGGAGGCAAGCCTCTGAGTGTGTTGGCTAGCGCCGTCTGCGAATCCAACGAACACCTTTGATTCACTTGACATCTACCACAGTGACAAAATATAACATCAAAAATGACATCCATAAAACCAAAAGAAACCAAAAAGTAATAGTACAAAGACTATACATATGTTACAAAAAGTTACCCAAGGTGACCTACCTATGAGTAATATTTCTTGAGGTAGAGCCCATTTCTATGGTCTTCCAAAGAATTTCTCTCAAAATCTACCAGATGACAAGTGCCCTTTTTTAGAACCTCTTTTACGATGAAAGGTCCGAACCACATGGGTTTGAACTTGCCTGACCCCAGGGGGTCCTTATCTTGGCCATAGACCAGGACAAGGTCTCCTTTCGATAAAATATGAGGACGAATGGACTGATCATACTGACAATTGACTTTTCGTTTGTGAGCTTCACTAGCTAAAGCCACATCATGACATTGTTCATTGATCTGCTCGAGATATAATAAACGCTCTTCAAGTGGTGAAGTGTCTGGCAATAACTCTACTGCCAACTTTAAAGATGGGATCTGGCATTCTATGGGCAAGACTGCTTCCAGCCCGTAAACGAGTTGAAAATGTGAGAAACTGTTTGTAGACTTAACAGACATTTGGTAGGCCCATAACACCGAGTATAACATCAAATGCCAATTTGACATGGCCAAATTGATCATTCATTGTAGGATGGTCTTAAGAGATTTATTGACAGCTTCCACCTAACCATTAGCTTGAGGATAGTAGGGTGACAAATGTTCTTGCCTCAACCCAAGATTTTATGTTAACTCATTCATCATTGTGTTTTGAAAGTGACTACCATGGTCAGTGAAAATCTCTCTCGGGACACCGAACCGTGCTATAATCTGGTTAAACAAAAAGAGGGTAGCAGTCTCGCCATAATCTTTGAATGTTGGCATAGCTTCGACCCACTTGGCGAAGTAGTCTACTACTATGATGATATAACAGTGCCCCTTACTGAAGGAGGGTTGTAGGTAGTGTAATCAATCCCCCACTTGGTGAAGGGGCCAATGGTGATGATAGTAAACATGGGAGAAGGATGTGCCCTCATCTTTCATGAGAAGATTTGACACAGGTGGCACTTATTGAATGATGTGATACAATCTTTGATTAGTGTCGGCTAGAGGTAACCAACTCGTAAAATATTTTGGGTTGTTTCCAACCCAGACAAATGACCACCACATGCTCCAGTATGGCAATTGTTAAGCACGATTTCTGCTTCTTCATGAGTGAGGCAC
>WSFP011516082.1:0-12790 GCA_009831015.1 Picea engelmannii | reverse complement strand
ACTCACACACCCACTTTCTTCCATCATCAATTCATCATGTAAACCATAAACCCTAATTTAGTGGAGTCATCGATTTGTTCCCAGTGAATGGATGCATTGTTGTTGACATGGAATGGGACAACACATGTACCTTCTTAATTTTACTCCTTCACTTGATGTGGGCCTGGTCATTCCTAGCCTTTAATTGTGATAGCTCGACCTCCTTCCCCTAGTAGAGATCCACTCAGAATCTTTCCACTTCCTCCCTTGGAGTCAAATAGACTCACTGATTCCCCTCGGGAAATCAAACACACACAATTGGTGAGATCCACAGGTCCTTCATGAGTCTGCTGGTGTCAACAATCACCGAGCACCTACTCTTTCCTTTCACCCACATGGCCAATAGATATGAATAAACCTTCGCCTGATCCTAGGAATTTAGGATTTGAGACTTCATAGGTCTCTCATACAAGGCAGCAGACCCTTCTACTCCCCGATTCGTGGTATGATAAAGTCAATAGGCAGTTGATTATACAAATACAACGCACCTGCGCCACCTTTCGCTTCATCTTAATTCAACATTTGGTGCTTCGTGGTTCCTGCGCCTGGGAACAAATGTTCTTGCTGATACAACTCCCAGTACGCGATATTGTGAAAAGGCCTAAAGGTACAACCCTTTCTCTTGGGATCCCTGCTATGTGACCACTGACTAGGGTTTTAGGGCTGGCTCCTTTCGCTATTCGGGGTTCGTGGATTCTAGAGTTGCGACTGCACGCTCCTTCACTCCTCAACCTCTGAAATGCTAGAAATCAATGAGGGTTGACTCCTTGGTTGTCATGTCGATGCCACCTAGAACTCAGACCTTCGGCTCTCGGTGCTTCGGGATATGGGTGCTCAAGAGGTAGTGCTTTCCCCCTTATGAAATTCCTAAAATTTGATGTGGATGGGAGTTGATCCAATGCTCCTCCCGCTCCTAGGATCTAACACCTTCGATCTTCCTCGAAATTTCATGATTCAGAAATGGGGCGACAAGGGTAACAATCCCTTGTCTTTTGGTTTTGTGATCTACGAAATCTTGAACCGTATCCAATGGATAGATCTGAACTTGATCTATGGCTCCTTTTGCTCTTCAACTGAAAATGGTGGACGACCCATGTAGATAACCTCCCGGCAACTCTGGGTCGACCCGACGACCTGCGGCTATTCGTCCCTTCCTCATGAAGGTCTCTCACTATCCATCCGGCTCCTCTCCTAGGGTTATTCTAAAGGATTATATCCCTCGCAAATTGGTGTGATCCTATGGATCACAGGCCTCCATGCTCCAGATCCAACGGTAGTTGTAGCTCCTCCTCCTAAGATTTGGCACCTTTCTTCCCAACCTTAGAAGATTTTGGTGCTTCCAAAAGGCCTCAACCTTTGTCTCCTCTCTGAAGCCTATAACCTTGGCTCCCACCTATATTATAAGGGTCATTCCTCCTCCTAATATTTGCTACTTTGAACCTCAAGGGGTTCCTTCGATCTCTACAACCTCTTTCAGGACTCTTGCACGGAATGGTGTTATCTCTTCTAAGCTTGTCTGTGGCTTGGACCTCAAAGTGTCTTGGCCTCTCTTGCTCCTTCCTATTGGAATGTCGTGTGAAAATGTGCTCTTCTTCCTTCTAAGATTTTGTGAACCTTGTGCACCAAGGAACCATTCCTCCAATGCATATTCTTAAGTAACTTTGTCTCCCGCTTCTCCACAAAGGGTAAGAATTTCCCTCCTGACGACTTCTACTCAAGCACACCTTGTTGAGTTCTCTCTCAACACCACCAAGTGTAGCTTCAAAGTATTTTGAGAAATTATGTAAGTGTCTTCTCCTCTGAAACTTTCCTTTCTATGAACTCGAAATAGAGTTCCTTATGTGCACTCTATGCACTCACTCAATGCCCTCCTAGCAGAGTTTTATAGAACCTTTAGTGATTCTATATTCTCTCTATTCCCTGCTCTACAAAATATTGCCTCCAAGGTGTTCAATAACCTTGAGGCTTCTCCCTGAGTCTAATACTTCCTCTGGTGAGCCCTCCTGGCACATCTCTGTCTGAATTCCATAGAACTCAGAAGTGCACTCTTGCACTAGCTTACAAAACCCTAAGTATTCTATCATGCAACCTCTTGCATGAAGCCACAAAGAACCTAGACTTGAAAATCAAAGAACTCTGAATATATAGGAAAATCTATCTATTTCCTGCATATGGAATCTAACATACATATGCATCATAAAACGAACACATACATAGCATTCATGAAAGACACATAAACATATAGAAACACATATGTAGGAAAAATTTCTCTATATTAACATAAATGTCTGATTACAATGTGTTTGAGCTCAGACTGCAACAGAGTCTCGACTCTCTCCTCTCCCTCTCTAAATTCAAAATATATCCAAGATCTTTTACATGAGGGGGATCTTCGATCTCTTCCCTCCAACTCACCAACTCTCATTAATTACAATGAATTTACATTCAATTACATTGAATAGGCCATATTATCCGCAGTGGAGTTAGATCCCCTTATACCTGTCATCCATTAAGGCGACACCAACTACAACATGCTCGAAGGCATGGATTCGACTCTACCATCCTTACAAACATTTAATTTCAATTTGAATTTCAAAAATGTGAGAGGACTGGCGCCTCTCCTCCTTGAATGCATGCTTTGAATGTGCTCCATTGCTGGCGTGTTTGTTGGCATGGAGAGATGCTCCTGCATCATACTCCACAGCTATGAAAAACTCATTAGCTCTTTCTCATGAGCTTCCCAATTCTGTTGAAATCCACCTGGATCCCAAATGGTTCTTAGGAACCATCCACCTGTTCCACTGCTTCGCTCTTGTTGTTGTTTCATATTCCCTGCTGCTATGGCAGGTCCTCCTCTACTCAAATTCTCTTCACTGGATGTTTCGAGTGATGACCTCAACATCAGCCTTCTCATCTCTTTTATCTCCTCATCCAACTTCTCTCATGGATGGATCACCTTATGCTGCTCATTCTGTCGCAACTTCTCTTTATCAATGGGTGTATCAACTCAATCCCCCTTGCTATTTTATCTCTCTCTGTGGCACTAAATCTCCACCCTACTGCAAACTTAAATTTTGCAGTCTCTTCATCGAGTCTCTGCTCAGCTTCTCTCTTTGACAGATTTGCCTCTGCCAATTCCCCTTGTGCTGGCGTATCTCTAGCTTCCTCTAGCTGCTCCTCAGACTGGAATATTCTTCCATCCATTTCCAACTTCACTTTTTGGATGTGCAAACTATGGACCATTACCCTTCCCTCTAAGGCTTCCAACTCTGCACATAGATCAGAAAAATTGATATTTTCTATCTCCTCTTCTTTTGATTCTACAGCCTCTAGTACTGCAGTTACCTCCTGTTCAGATTCGTGGATGAAAATTTTGATCAATTCTCCCAAATGCTCCTTTTACTCTTCTCCTTGTGCCAACATCAGTGTTTTCTCAACTTCTTCCATCTCTGTGACAGTCGTTGTTGGCTATCCTGGTTTTACTGTTGCTACATCTGCAATGTGCATTGTGGCCTCAAGTGGGTTAAGTGGCAGGAATATCTGAATTCCTCCAATGACCAGAAGACATTTCTGATCCTCCTTCTCCATCATCTCTCCTCGTTGATTTGAACTCATCTCTAAGCCCGTCTTCTCTTCTTTTCCCATCTAACAATTTGAAATTTTTGTCCTGCCCTCCTCACAGTCCATGAGGTCAACCGATCCCATTTCATCGCCCTCCTGGCATCCTAAAACTTCTTCACTACCCACTTGGTAGTCCTTGATATCCTCCAATAATTTCATCTCATTGCCCACCTGGAAATCGGTAATTTATGTGTTTCCCTCCTGGAAGTCTACGAGATCCTTCAATGATATCATCTCATTACCTATCTGGAAATCTGAATTCTCTTTACTGCTCACTTGGCAGTATTTGAGACCCTCCAGTGATCTCTTCTCATCCTCAACATCACTGAGATTTCTCCCAGTCTCTGGTTCACAAGTGTGAACCACTCCTTCTCTATCACCGAGGATTCTAACATGCCTCAGCCATTCCTTCAGTAGTCGTCGCTACCTTCAGGCCAATAAATACTGAACTGGCCACTTTACCCTTCTCTTTATGGGTCATTTGTATACCCAATGCGCCTTTGTTCCCTGCTACACTTTTAACACAAGTTTCTCCATCCTCACTCTTATCTTAGCGAGCTCTTCATCCATCTCATCTTTTCTCTGTTGTTGGTAGTCCTTATCTTGACCACACTTATGGATTACAGTAGCCATCTTCCGTCTTCTATTTCCCCTCCTGGAAACACACTGTTGTCACTCTGCAATTAAGAGTGCCTCCAGCATCTCCTATAGTCCACCCAACTGTACCATTTGTTGTTGCGTCCTGCAACAATCTTTTCACATAGAGCATCAACACTCTATCTTCCTTCCTTGCCCTATAGAAATAAATTATGTGCAAGATCTGATACGACATGATAGCTCGACCACCTACCCCTAGCAGAGATCCACTGAGGATCTTTCCACTTCCCCCCTTGGAGTCAAATAGACTCACTGATTCCCCTCAGGAAATAAAACACACACAATTGGTGAGATCTAGAGGTCCTTCGTGAGTCTGTTGGTGTCAACAATCATCGAGCATCAACTCTTTACTTTCACCCACATGGCCAATAGATATGACTAAACCTTCGTTTGATCCTGGGAATTCATGATTCACGACTTCGCAAGTCTCTCATACAAGGCAACAAACCCTTCAACTCCCTGATTCACGGTATGAGAAAGTCAATAGATGATTGACTCTACAAATACAACACACCCACGCCCCCTTTCACTCCGTCTTAATTCAGTGTTTGGTTCTTTGAGGTTCCTACACCCTTGAACAAATGTTCTTGTCACTTGAAATCCTAGTATGTGATATCACAAAAATGACTAAAGGCACAACCCTTTCTCTTGGGCTCCTTTCTATGTGACCATTGACTAGGGTTTTAGGGCTGACCCCTTTCACGATTCGTAGTTCACAGATTCGGGGTTCACGGATTCTAGAGTTGCAACTCCATGCTCCTTCACTCCTCAACCTCCAAAATGTGAGAAATCAACGAGGGTTGACTCCTCGATTGTCATGTTGATACCACCTGACACTCAGACCTCCGGCTCTTGGCACTTTGGGATATGGGTGCTCGAGAGGTAGTGCTTTCCCCCTTATGAAATTATCGAAATGTGATGTGCATGGGAGTTGATCCAATGCTCCTCCCTCTCCTAGGATCCAACACCTTGGATCTTCTCCATAATTTTTCGATTCGGCAAATGGGGCGACAAGGGTAACAATCCCTTGTATTTTGGTTTCGTGATTTCCAAAATCACAAACTGTATCCAATGGATAGATCTGAACTTGATCTATGGCTCTTATTTCTCTTTGACTACAAACGGTGGATGAACCATGTGGATAACCCCTCGACAACTCTGGGTCGATCTGATGGCCTACGGCTATTCGACCCTTCCTCACGAAGGTCTCTCACTTTCCATCCAGCTCCTCTCCTGGGCTGCTTCTTGATGTAGACCCCCTACCTCAGCAGGGTTTTACGACCTCCCGGTCTCTGGATCAATCTTCTTATAAGATGAAATGGCTCTTTGGATTCCTATTGGAACCCTTTGAATGAATCCACAGGCCCCTTTGTCCTCTGGCATAGGTCTTGAGAAAATCTGCGCATGCACCCCCCCTTTTCGGCGCTCTTCTTTGTTCTGAAACAACACACACCTTGGTGCTAATTCCTTTCCAACTAGCCCCTTCTTATCTGGTAACCTTGGGCTATGACCCAAGGCATAAATAACACACCTTTGACATTTTAGGGTTTCAGGACTCCTGCATTCGAGCTCTCTCAAGCTCCTTGTCCTTCGAATCATCGAACCCCAAAATAGGGCCTAACTCCACAACTGGCTCCTCCCTTAACACTCGACCATGCGACCACTACCCATCACCACGGTCCAATTTTCATTATTACTTAATTCGTGATTTTGCAATTCCAGCTGCAAATGATTCTAGGTCCTTCGAACTCCCAGAACCCAAAATGCCGAAAAGGGATTAATGGGCTATCTCCTCCGAATACTTTCAGGGTTTCACGATATCGCAAGTCGGGACTCCATGTCTCCTGACTCCTGACCTCTTGAACACCCGGGTCCTGAAATGCCGAAAAGGGATTAACGGGCTTTGGCTCCTCCCTTAGCCTCTATCCACGTGACCACCACTCTGTGACCATGTGCTTAATTTCAAAGCGCTACCATCTTTCACGATTAGGGGAATCGCAATGCAAGAGTTCCCCATGTTCTCTGTCTTTCGAATCCCCGGTTCAAGAAATGTCGAAATCTCTCTACTGATAGATCAACGGCCCAGGTCCTTCTGGAACCAATAACCACGATCTAACTATATAGATGGCTCTAAATCCTTTGGGCCTTTTCCCAAAGCCTTGACCACTTTCCACGTGTCCTCCTTGATGGACGGTCTTGGTCCTTTCGACGATTTCTATGAAACATCGACCATTTTCCACATGTCCTTCTTGATGGACAGTCCTAGTCCTTTCATGAATTCTAATTTTTTGATTTTGGAGACTCTTCACTCTCGATCTCCCAATGTACGAATCCCCGAAATGTGGGTCTCTTGACATGCGTCCTCTGAGATGGATGGTTCTGATTCTTTCGGGACTTCGATGATTCCTCCCTTCTCTATTCCTACGAAGTTTAAACCTCGTACACCTTTTTCTGGATCCGACGACTCATGGAAAATTGACACTTCTCCCTCAAAGTTTCTACCGTCTGTTCGACCCTTCTGTGTGGCTTCCCAGGGATTAAACCCCGTGCACCTTCATCCAAATACAACGACTATCAGTACTCTGTGCTAGATCTGATAGCCCAGATGTAATCTCCTGCATGCTCTTCTATGTTCCTGGACGTAGACTCCGATGGTCCAGATCTTATCAACTTCCTGATCCAATGGTAGCTGTGCTCTTCCTCCTGATATTTCTTGGCTTTTTGACTTAGATTATTTTCTATGTCTTGAAGGTCTCAACCTTTGACTCTTCCTCTTGCAAGCCTGGTTCCTTTGGGTCTTGTTTGTGTTATAGAAACGCTTCCCCTTCTAAGCTTATTCAACTTAGAAACCTCGAAAGGTTTCTCGACCTTCTACTCCTTTCTTATGTTTCTCTATGCGCAAAGGAATTGTTCCTCCTGAGCTTCGAGACTTAGAATAAGTCCACCCTCGCACACTCCTTGTGCTGCTGAGATTTCTTCAATCTCAGATCCAAAGTATTTCTTGAAAATAAATGCTTCACGCCCTCTTAGCATTCCTTTTCTCAGTGAACACCTTGCAGATCCCATAGAGTGTTTAGTAACTCTGGTTGTCTTCAAACTCGACACTTCCCTTTCCTCAGAACTCGAAAGAGAGTTCTTCTCGGTGCGTTCTATGCACTCACCCAATGCCCTCTTGGCAGAACTCTACAGAACCTGTAGTAGTTCTGTCTTCCCTAAACTCAAAACAAAGTTCCTCATGTGCACTCCTTGCACTCACTTGATTCCCTCCTAGCAGATCTTTACAGAACCTGCAGTAGTTCTGCCTTCCCTGAACTCAAAACAAAGTTCCTCCTATGCACTCCTTGCACTCGCTCGATGCTTTCCTGGAAGAGATTTACAGAACCTCAGACGTTCTGTCTTCCCTCTCTATTCTCTCCTATACATAGTCTCTCCTTCAGGATGTTCAGCGATCCTGGTGGTGTTTCTTTGAATCAAATATTTCCTCTAGTACACCCTCCTAGCACTACTTTGTCTAAATTCTGCAGAATTTAGAAGTGCACTCCCACACTGGCTTACAGAACCCGCAGTGTTCTATCATGCAACCTCTTGCATGAAGCCTCAAAGAACCCACACCTGGAATCAAAGAACTCTAGAAATACAGTGAAAGATATCTATCCTTGCACATGAACATATAACATACATCTACAACATATATGTATAAAAACATATAAAAGACATTCATCCAATTACACAAAATAACATGCAGGAAAAACTGCTCTCCGTTTGTATAAAATAAAATGTCTCTTTACAATGTATTTGAGCTCAGACTACAACATAGTCTCGACTCTCCTCTCTTCCTCCATAATTTTTTTTCATCTATCTATCTGCCTACCCTCAAAACATATACAAATATATTTTTACAAAGGGAGCTCCTCGAGCTCTTCCCTCCATCTCACCAACTCTCATTAATTTACATTCAATTACATTGAATGGTTGTCTAGTCCGAATGGGATAAATATCTCATCCTTACAACCATTTAAGGAAAACTTTATCTAAATCCTGCACACATGCATGGCTTTTGGCTCTACCAACCTTACAACATTTAATACAATTTTCAAATTTTGAAAAATGAGAGGGTTGTGCCTCTCTACTTCCATTGAATGCTTTGATGTGTTGGATGGATGGTGCGTATCTGGCTTGGAGCGATGATCCTGCATCATACTCCTCTGCTGTGAGAAATTCATGAGCTTCTTCTCATGAGCTTCCCAACATGGCTGTCGAAATCCACCTGGATGCCAAACAATTCTTTGGAGCTGTCCATCCACACCATTGCCTTGTTTCTATTGTTGTTGCTGGCCTGATGCTCTTGCAGGCTCCCTTCTGCTCAACTTCTCATTGCTGGCAGTCTCTACTACTAAACTCAACATCAACCTTCTAATTTCTTCAATTACCTCATCTAGTTGCTCTAGTGGCTGGCTCTTTGTATGCAGTCTTCTTTGTCGCACTTCTTTCTTCTCAATGGGCAGATCTACTCAATCTCCCCTGCTATCTTTATCTCTCTTTGTGTCACTGAGTGGCCACTCTGTTGCAGAATCCAGCTCTAAAGTATTCTCACGGAACTACTGCTCAGCTTCTTCTTGTGGCAATTCTGCTAGTGCCATTTCTCCTCTTGGCATACTTCCAGCTTCTTCCAGCTTCTCCCTAGGCTAGTATGTTCCACTACCTACTTCCAACTTAGCCTATTTGTGTTGGAAAATGTTTAATAGGTAGCGTATGCTTGTCATTGATGGCAAGTACAACAGTGAAGATGGCAGGATCAGAATGTGCATCGATGGAAAAACAGGAACAACGTAGGCTCAGGAGGAATTAGTGCAGAGTCAAAATTCTTCCAAGTAAGAACGATGTGTAAGATTGGAGGAGAAGCGTCGCTGATCATTGGATCCCATCCAAAATTCCCGACAGGATGAGGGCCTTCAGATCTGAATAAAAACAAGAAGAGCATGCGCTGAAGAGGAGGATAGATCTCAGGCGTTATATCTGAGCACAGGATCAGACCACCGTTGGATCGGGGAAAACCTGCACAGTGTTTAAAGTGCAAGGAGAAAATGGGCTCACAAAATACCAAAAGCAGGAGGACCGTCCATCTCAAGGGGTTATCTGGACCGTTGATCATACTCCATATCGGATTTTCACGAATCGTGACATGGAGAGGCAAAGAAAACAATGCAGCAATCACGATATGCGAAATCGCGATTCAATATCAGTCGTTGAATCAATACCGGATCTAAACCGTTGATCTAACCCCATATCAGAGTTTCACGAATCACGACATGGATAGGCAAAGAAAACAATGTAGCAATCGCGATATGCGAAATCGTGATCCAATCACAACCATTGAATCAAGATCAGATATGGACCATTGGATCAAGAGGATGCGTGGCAAAAGATTAGAGCACCATAAAGCTCCATCTCAGAGTTTCTCCTATCGCGACTTGGTGTGAAAAGAACCTCTATCGAAGGAATCGCGAGATGCGAATTCACGATGAGATATGGACCGTAGAATCATCGAGATCGTGGACCATTGATCTTAGCTCCATCTCAGAGTTTTGTAGATCGCGACTTGGAGAGTCGAGATGCCTCATCTCCAGATTCACGAAATGGGAAATCGTGAAAGCGCTTTATGCATAAGCATGTGGTATCAGTTGATGGTCACACCATCGAAGAGATGAAGATAAGAGTATGTGCAGACAAGCTCCATTTCGTAGGTTCGGGGATCGCGACTTGGAAAGTCGAGAAACTTCACAACGGGATTAACGAAATGCCGAAATACGAAATAAAGGAAAGTTTAATGAAGATAATTCAATGGTGTAGATGAAACTAAAGGAGATCGGAGGGCTACTATTGCACGACACAGTGAAACTGCTAGAAACCTTTGATGGTTTCTACCAGAGGATGCGAAGAGACTTTTGTGTGATTTCCATAGCAGTTGAAGAGTTACATGGAATTTACCAGTGGAATAAAGACGATTCATGGAGGAAATTGACAGTTGGATGAGGGTTAGAGCTTGTAACTCAAACAGAAAGGATGAGCTCGACTGTAACAGAGAAGACGAAGAGTCTTAATTTCCAGATAGAAAAAGGAATCTCGGCTTAAAACCTAGTGATGATAGACACAGGGGTTGAACTACCAGAGAAGTGGAAGAGTCACGATGATGATCGCGTAGAGCACTCGAGAGGTGGAGGAGATTGGCATGGTATGAGCATGCAGAGGAATGATGAATATTGCATGCACAAGATGCACAAAAGCTATATATACATGGTAAAAAGAAGAGAAGAGTTGTTGTTGATGTTGGAGGTTGTTGTGATTGTTGTTGGTGAAGGCAATTCATGTGTGAAGAAGGAGGAGAGTGCAGTAGCTAAAGAGCAGAGAAGAGGAACTGTACAACGAATGGACATTGCGCACAAAGCATAAAAAGAAGAAGAATAGACAGTGCAAGTGAGGTGAGAAGAAAGGCAATGAGACATACAGAGCAATGAAATGCAACAGAACAGTGATAAGTCTGGTAAGCCATTGTTGAACATCATATCACTGTAATAAATTTCAGTTATCAAAGATTTAGATTTCAGGGTGATTGGGAGGAGCTAGGGAGGACCGGTGTCCTCAAAGGTTCAGGTGGGTGATTGAACACAGGGAGTTGGTGCTTCCTTCTAGTTGGTGCTAGAGAAACTAGGGAGTTGGTGCTTCCTTCTAGTTGGTGCTAGAGAAACCAGGGAGTTGGTGCTTCCTTCTAGTAGGTGCTAGAGAAAACAGAGAGTTGGTGCTCTCATCAAGTTGCAGCTTGCAAAAATGAGGTTGTATCCTCATTATGAGTTGGTTCTCATATGTATGATAGTGTAAATACTGTAACCATTACTTATCATATAAAGAAAAAGAGGTTTTTACCCTGCATGGGTTTCCTCAGGAAATATCTGTCTCTGTGTTTCTCACATATGTGAATGATGTTGAAAGTACCATTGTTTATTTCCATACATTATTGTGATCATTATTTAGTGTCTCCACAAAGAATTTAAAAGAACCATAAATGTTTAATCACGGTAACAACTGATTCACCCCCCCCTCTCAGTTGTCTAATGGTTTGATGAGAAAACTTTTCACCATCACCCTCCTTTCCAGGGATTCCAATTCTTCACACGGGTCAGCAAAATCCATATTATCTGCTTCCTCTTCTTCTTCTTCTTCTTCTTCTTCTTCTGCAGCTTCCAGTACTAGAGTGATTTCTTGTCTGGCTTTCTGGTTGAAAATTTTGAGCCATTCTATTGAATTCTCATCTTCTACTTTTTGGGAAAACGTCAATGTCTACTCCATTTCTTCCTCCATGACAGTTTTTGTTGGCTGTCCTCTTGTTGTTGTTGCATCTGCAACACATGCTCTGGCCTCAACTAGTTTTCTTCATAGGAACACCTCTATTCCTCCAATGATCATAATTATTTAATGATTCTCTCCTTTCAACACTCCTTGCTGATATGAACTCTCCTCTGAGTTCATGAGACTTTCAGACAGTCTCACCTCTTTCCCCTTGCCCACCTAGCAATTTGGGAATTTTTTGCTGCCCACTTGACAGTCTACGAGACCTATTGTTTCCATCTCATTTCCCACCTGGAAATCATAACTTTCAGTACTTCTCCCCTGGTAGTATGCAAGAGATTTTGTTGATCTCTTCCCATTGCCCACCTGGCAACTCGAAAGTTCACTTCTGCCCATATGGCAATTTATGAGATCCTCTACTAATCTCATACCATTTCCCACCTGGAAATATGATTTTTCATTTCTTTCCTCTTGACAGTCTATGAGATCCTCCAGTGATCTCATTCCATTGCCCACCTGGAAATATGAAAATTCATCTCTGCCCTCCTGACAGTTCATGAGATCTAAATTTGATCTCTCTTTCCCATCACTAAGGGTTTCTCCATCTTCTGGCTCACATATGAAAACTAGCTATGTGTCACTGAGTCTTTCATCATACCTCAACCACTTCCTCAACTATTGTCGTTGTTTCCTGGCCAACAAATTTTGAACAGGCCATTGGCTTTCTTGTTCAGAGGCCATTAATACACCCAATGTGTCTTTGCATTCTGTTGCACCCACATGTTGGAAATATGGCTACAACAGAGATGATGCAGATGATCAAGGTTTTCATTGATGGCAATCGATTGTTTATGGAGAATAGAGGCAGGAACATAGAAGCTGAAACACATACGCTGCAACACAAATGCGAACTGCTGAAACACAAGTGCTGAATCACAGATGCTAAAACATAGATGCTGAAACACAAATGTTGAATCACAGATGTTGAAACGTAGATGCTGAAACACAAATGTTGAATCACAGATGTTGAATCGTAGATGCTGAAACACAAATGCTGAATCACAGATGCTGAAACGTAGATGCTGAAACACAAATGCTGAATCACAGATGCTGAAACGTAGATGCTGAA
>WSFP011516081.1:0-12790 GCA_009831015.1 Picea engelmannii | reverse complement strand
TGGGTTTTCCTTGCAGTTGCCCGATCTATCAATTGGCATATTTCTTAGAGTGATTGGACACTTTTGGCAGCAGGGTCGAGTTATTGAGGGTTTCAGCCTTCTATTGGAGCGTGACAGTCTTCAGCTGGAGAGTTTGGCATTCATATCTGCTTGTATTGATCTTCATTTCTTATCCAGCCTTTGGAGGCATTATTTTGTATTAGCGGGAGCATTTTGTAGCAGCTCATATCTATTGCTTGTACGACCATCTGAGGTTTATGCCAGATCGACCATCTATTGTATTGATCTTACATTGCTCATAATAAAAGGTCAGATCTTTGCTTGTGCTTCTACATCTTGAATATATTGTGATCTTCATGTGTTGATTAATCTTGTATGCACTTAATAACTCAATAAATCAGTAGTAGTTAGTGATTCCAAGAAAGAATTTGGCTTGGGATCATTACTAGCACAGAAGAATGAGACACATGAACTCACAAGCACAGAAGAATGAGACACATAAACTTTGACAATCTGGTCAAGATTAGCAGAAAGGAAGCAATAAGAGAAATTCTTGGAATTTCAAAACCAACCAGTACTATGTGCAAGCATTGTTTATGTTGTTCCTACTGTTTGTACCCGGTTGCTAAGGGAAGAGCTAGGCCACCTCAATTGTTGGAAAGCTTGGTTTTTTATGATTTAATTTTGTTTGTTTTGATGGTCAACTGATACATGGGTTTTCAAGGACAGGGATCTAGTTGGGATATTCAAAAACATCAATTACAAGGTTTTACTTAACTGGTGGCATCCATTCTAGTAAGGAGATAAAGAGATAAAGATAAAACAGAGGAAATTCTAACAAGAATAGACTTTGTCACTTGTTGTATGAAATTTCAAACTTGAAATAATATTTTAGATCCAAAACATGTACCTAGACACAAATCCTCCACACAAATTGTATGACAATAAACAATTTACTAAACAATAGCTTAAATCAAGTTGTATGAAAATAAATAGTTCATTGAGACAATAGCTGAAAGGAAAAGAAGCAATGCTTTGCATACATTACAATTTGCATTCAAATAATATAACAAGACAAACAAGATTTGAAAAGAAAACAATCTGTCATGAGAAATTGTATTCACCAGATGGAAAAAACTTAACAAATTGATACCTCACAGCACAACCAAATCTTGATTCTTGATCCCCCCAAAAAATGAACCCTTTTACATTCACAGATTCATGTATTTATGATAATCCAGAGAGGGTTTGATTACCTATCTAAGTTCTAAGTTTTGAAGTTCAACTTTACATTACATTTAGATCTTGTAGATACAAACTTCATTGTTACTTCCTAATTACAACTTGTAAACATTTCTTTAAACTGAGTGGAGTTGAGTTCAAGTGTCAGTTGATAGGGATAAATCCCCATCACTTCGAACTTAACCCAAAACATTGTTCTTATCAAAAGTAGAAATTTATTAGAAGTGGCAATAGTACCTCTAATTAAACCAAAAAATATTCTATCAGTGCAACTGAAGGTATTGTTGATAAGTGAAGTGAAAGAAATGCATAACAAGAGTCTTCATAACAAGAGATGTATAACAAGAGTATTCATAACTAGAGATGCTTGAGAGATTTCACCTGGAAATTATTGTCAGCCATGTCCCTCTCAGCTTCAATTTTTGGCTTGACTTATGCCTTTACTTTTCTTCCATTTTTGAGCCCATGATTTTCCTCAACAAAAGGTTTATTGAGGTCGATGGAAAGCTTGGATTTCCTTGGTATCATTTCATATTTGGTATTTTTCTCAGATTTTTTTATTAGTGGTGTCTCTCACAAGTTCTTGCACCATTAACATTTTCCCTTTTATCTTTGGTTTGATGTAGAGGAAATCAATTTCCTTCGAGGATTTTCCTCCCTTTATGGAGTAATGCATTTTTATTTCTCTGATCAAGTCTTTCCATTTTTAGGTAAGGTATTCTCCTTGGCTTGTTGGGTGTCATTGGATTAATTCCCAGGTTCAGGAGAAACCCTAGCTGCCTAGGAAATCTTGTCATGATGTTCTTCTAGTTGCTGGTTAATTTCCTATTCTTCTGGTAACCCTAAAGACACTAGAAAATATTTCCAAGGCATATCCAATTCACTTAGAGAAAATAAAACCAATGTTTTAATGAACCCCTAGTGGTGGAGGCTTCTATGAGTAGATTATGGGTAATTCTGGATTCTCTTAGACATCTTGGTTAGGAATTTAAGAGAATATAAGGGGAGGTTCAAATCTTTGTCATCGTTTAAATGCATGAAGAATCTAATGTGATCAAAGTGAAAAATTGAGAACCTACCTTCTCCTGTGATATATATTTGAATTGCCGAAAAAATGCCCCTCCACTCTTCTTTAACATAAATGATTGGGATGCCTTGTCTCCAATTAGGTTTTTGATGTTTTGCCAACATAAACTTATTGCATACTTCAACTGGAAATTTACCATTTTTTAACCACCTCTTGTCACTAATGGGGAGAGTGCATGTTCTAGAAATGAAGTTCTTTGTAATGTCAATGTTTATGTCCCCGATATTACTATGGAATCCATCAAAGTTCCGCATGAAGATTAGGGAAATTATTGTGTGATGACCATTGAAGGTGCATATGAAGTCAAACCATTCTCCCCTCATAAAAATATCCCTAATTGCTGGTATAGACTTGAAAAAAATGAACACTATTGTCTCTTCTTTGTTTAACTATCAACGTTCTCTCGGTGACACCATCATGCTCTAGCTACTTCTACTTAGGATAGTGGTCAAAGGTATGTGTTATTTCAGGTTCATGAACAACCTACAATCATAATTTCACCAAACCCTGCAATGATAATTGCTCGAGGACCAAACATGCATGATCTTAACATAAAACTTGCAATGATAGATGTAGAAGGCAAGAAATGAGCACGATATCGAGTGTACAGGAATATGTGATCACATGATGGGTGAAAACATTCTTTTATTTAAACTTTTAAATATTTTTTAAAACATTAAAACTCATAAAATAATGCATGTTTGTTGTTTGAAAGAATGGGGGCATTCTTGCAATCAATACCTTTTTGCATCAATAGTCTTAAGTTATCCTTTTGTAATCTAGCAGTGACATAACCATGGTGATGTGACTTATTCAAATCAAATCAAAAATTGACTTGACCTTATAAAGAGCTAAGGACTAATAAAAGGAAAATAAGGGATGACAAAAACAAATTGAAACGACTCAACACACCATGAAGAAAAACTAACTAGAGGTTAGGTTAACAGATGAATGGGTTGGTTTGATGAAAAAAAGGCAGAGGTGTAGGCCTAGGATCTACCATTGGATCCAACTGGGGGTAGCACTTCCTTGAAAGGTGGTAAGAACGATAGACCTGTGTTCCTGAATTCTTTATTTCTGCCACCCTGTCACTGACCACTTAATTTCCTCTACCAACCTTGTTACCTGTCTTATTTCAACTAAAAAGAAAATATCCAACTATACCCCAGTGCCTTTATTGGGATATGGAGTACTTTATTCAAACTAAACTAATGAATCATACTAAAAATCAAAACATCTATGTACATAATGAACCACCTCTGGTTCATGAGGTAAAGTAATGCTTCGGGAAACACTCATTGACTGGGCTTCCAAAGATATGAGTGCCATCCATATTTTTCATTATAAAGGTATTGTTATCCATAACTTTTTCTACCTTGAAGGGACGAAACCAAAGGTTATCAAACTTGCCATGCTTGGTCTTGTCCTCCCTCCTTGCCTCCCACCTCAAAACAAGGTCACCTGCTTGAAAATTATCTTTTTTGGTTTTCCTTCAAAGGTTTCGTTGACCTTGATCTGATAATCCTCAATCCTCTGATTTGATGCTTCTCTCCTTTGTTGTACTTTAATAATATGAAAAATCCTCCTCTGGATGTCATTAAGCTCCTCCACTTCCTCCTGCAAAAATTTTAAGACTTGTAGACCAATTTGTGTTGGAAAACAACATCCACCCCATAGACTATATGAAATGGAAAGGTACCCAGTGAATTCCTGGTGTTTATTCTATCATCCCATAAGGAATACCTCAGTTTGGAATACCATTATTTTTTATTTTCAGCCAACAGGTTTTTGGTGATCCTGTTGAGGGTTTTATTTGATGACTCTACCAACCCATTCCCCTATGGGTAATATGTTGTAGAGTGTGTCAAGATAATTTTGTAATTCCCATATAAATCAGTCATGGCCTTGGACTTGAATGCATGAGCATTGTTTGTTACTAGTTTCCTGGGGAATCCAAATCTAGAAAAGATGTGTGTCTCCAAAAATTTCATGATCACCTTGTCAGTAGCATTCTCAGTAGGAACAACTTCAATTACCTTTGTGAAGTAGTCAGTGGAAGTAAGAATCCACCTGTGTTGTCCACTAGAGGGTGGATTTATCTCACCTATAAAATCTAGGCCCCATTGTTGAAATGGGATGTTTGCAACAATGGGTTTCAGGGTAATTGAGAGAAATTTCTGCTTTCCAGCAAATTTTTGACATTCTTCACAAGTTCTGACCATGGAAAACACATCATAAAATATAGTGGGCTAGTAGTATCCAACCATTAGAACTTTGATGGTTGTAGATTTATGATGATGGTTCCCTCAACAAAATCCTTTATGCATATCAGTTAAAACCTGTTTTGAATCATCTTCATCAATACACTTCAGCAAAATACCAACAGGGTCTTTCCAATATAAATTTTGGTTTAAAATGCAGTATTTTACAACCTTTAATTTAAGAGACCTAGTTTTGGTTTTTTCCAACTCTGGTGGTAATTCTAGGTGTTGTGAAAAATAAATGATATCTCTATACTAGGGTGAAAGAAAATACTTATCATTTATATACATGGCATTCTTCTCAGCTTGTATCAGTGGAGCATCTCACTAGTTGAAGGTATGGTGCAATTACATCCCTTTGCAATTGGAATCAGATAATAGTTTTGCAAGGCCATGTCGCTTGATCAAGATCTTGGTTGGATTTATGTGCAGATAATATTACATAATTTTGACTATCCATTTTCCCCTCTTCCCCTCGCTATCTGACTAGACAAGAATCTCCTTTACACTGCTGCTAGGAACATAAGATGTTATGTTGGACTGCAGAACATAAACCTTGAAGGACTTCAAGGCCTTCACTAAGGCATAGGCCTGCTTCTCCAATATTTCATATTTCAATTTAGCATCCCTAAGTGCTTTTTTGAATAAGGAAATGGGGTGTTCATTCCCATCCTCGTTCTTTTGTAGTAATACACTAGCAATAGGATCCTAAGAGGAAAAAGAGAAAATCAAGAATTCTTTGGAATAATCTAGACTAACCAGAATATGGGCTTCAATTAGAGCCTTATTTAACCTCTGGAATGATTATCTTGTTTCACGTGTCCATTTAAGTCAAACAAACTTTTTCAACATGTTATTAATAGGCTTGATAATCTCAACAAATTTTGGTACAAATTGCCTTAAGCAATTTATTTTTCCTATAAAATATTGCATGATATTCTTATTTCTAGGGATGTCAATTTTCTGAATAACATCTAGTCTTTTTCGGTCTATCTTTATCCCTCCTATAGATATAATGTGGCCTATGATGTTTCCTTCTAACATAGAAAAATGGGATTTTTTTGGATTCAAAGAGATTCCATACCTTCTGCACTTTTGAAAGACTTTCTCCTGGTGTTGCAGATGTTCATCATCAGACTTTGAGAAGATGGTGATTTCATCAAGATATATAACCATGAAATTGTCCTTTTAACCCAAAAATGCAATGTTCATGGCCCTCTGAAAGGTGGCCACTACATTCATTAGACCAAAGGGCATTTTTTCATATATGAATGTGCCCCATGGGGTAGTGAAGGGAGTTTTTTATTTGTCTTCTTCAAGTATTGTTATTTGGTTGTATCCAA
The DNA here is from genome assembly GCA_009831015.1 of Picea engelmannii. Lineage (NCBI taxonomy): Eukaryota > Viridiplantae > Streptophyta > Pinopsida > Pinales > Pinaceae > Picea > Picea engelmannii. Next base: position 6,857 of record WSFP011516081.1, on the reverse strand, counting down.
AATAACCATCAAGCATGGAAATTCTATGATAGTTGTCTTCCAACAAACACGTATTTAGGTTCTTGAAGTCCACACATAAGCGTATTTCACCACTCTTTTTTCTGACAGGCACCAAGTTGGTCACCTAATCTAAATGTCTCAAGGGAACAATAATGTTGGCATCAATAATCCTTTTCAAATCTTTTTCAATAATAGACATCAATAGAGGATTAAATTGTCTAATTTTCTTCCTAAATGGGTTTCATCCCACCTTCAAAGGAATCTTGTGCTTAATGATTTCAATATCAAAGGTCTTCAGGTCCTCATAAAACCATGCAAAAATATCAACAAATATTTTCATAAGGCTAAAATACCTCTCTCTCTTCTCATCTAGCAGTGCTCTGGATATCTTGACAATTTTGGGATCTCCAACTGTCCCAATGTTGCATTCTACAACATCATGTTCCTGAATTTTAATGGTATCTTTCCATGAGACATCATTGCTATGAAAAATCCTCTACAGTGGTACTAAGCCCCTTGGAATATTATTTGTTTTGATCTCCACAATGTTGTGACCAACCACCTTGTTCAGAAAAGGAGGTGTCTACTAATTTTTTGTTTCATATTCCTCATTCCCTTGATCACTTGAGTTATTTGGGAATTCCTTAACGGTTGGCACAAATCACTTGAGCTCCAGATCGTCACTAAAAATCTTCAAGTGCTTAACATTGTCTGGTATAACTGTTATGTGCCTAACCTCCACCTCATGTTTAACAGTCGGACCCATGGGGGGCTTGAACGTACTATTAGACAAGGCTAAAGAGAATTCCATTTGATTGGCATCTCCGGGGATAAAGGAAATGTTTAAAGCTAGAAATAAATTGTCAACTACGTCCCATAACTCATTTTTTATTGTATTAGCCTCAATTTATTTGTTTGATAAATTCACTTCACACGATTGAAAACCAGTTCAGAATCATCGAAGAAATACAATTCATCAATGGCCATGTATTTAGTAGTTATCAACCCCAACACCAAGGCTTCATACTCTTCTATTTTGTTGGTTTTTTCAAATTATGATTTGTATGAGAGTGAACCCACCTCCTTTGAAGGGGAAATGAGGACTATGCCAACACCATACATCCCCTTTGAACATGAGCCATCAAAACACATCTTCCAGATTTCATTTCCTTGGCCGAACTCTAGTTGATTTCTGCATTTGATGAATGATATTTCTAGAGAATCATCATTTATATGAAAAATATATTACCCAATTTCATCCTCTAGAACAAAAATTGGATGATTACCTGGAATCTAATGATCACTCAAAATGTAATCCAATCTAAATTCTCTATAGATTATTCTACTTTCTCCTCTAAAAATAGGGATGGTCGCATATGTGAGATCCATCTACAGTGATCCTCCTACTTTCTTGGCCCAAGAACTGGATAAAAGCATTCCAAACTTGGGGGGTATATCAGCTACAACAATATCCATAACCACTCTTTTCATGGGAAACTGAGATAGAGAAACAACCAGATCCTTAATTAATCCCAAATATTTTACCTTTTTGGAATGAAACGAGTAAAGGTCTTGGTATGGCTTGGTAATTTACATGCCTAGATATTCCATGAAAACCTTAGGTATGACATTATGAGAGGCCCCATGGTCTATAAGGAATTTTTGTGGGATTTTCTCATGGGAATTTGAGGATATGTAAAAATGTCGGGAAGCATCAAAGACATCTTCAATGTGTGGGTCAATAGTGATAACAAAGTTCTCATCTTGTAGGATTATCACATCAGATGATATAGAATAAGAAGATGGCTTCAAAATATTGATGATAGACCTCTTGCAAGGATCATTTTTCAATAACTCTATCAAATGTATATAGATCTTGATTTTGCTTAACTCATGCTTTATGTTAAAATAATCTAGTTGTATGTCTGCTTCTTTTACTTATAAAAAGAGTAGTTTTGTTTGTTGTGTATTTGTTTGGACCTTTATAGGGAGGAGGATCTAATTTGTTATTCTTTATGGGAACATTTTTTTTCATACCCCATGGACTAGTCTTTAAATCGTACTTCTTTTGGGGCTCTCTTTGAAAAATATCTTCTCCCTTGTTGGTTATGGAGCCTGATTGTCTTCCTGATTCAAAGGTGTTTTTTTTTCAGTCGTGTTTATACCCCATGAAGAATTTAAACCCTGGAATAATGTACACTCCTCCACATGGGGGAGTGCATAGGGGTGTTACCCCCTCTGTGGGGTCTGGGGGCAAGTGGGGGTTCAAGGGAGAAGCCCCTGAATGAAAAATTACCTTGTAAATGTATATTATAATTTCATTGTAAATATGTATTGTTCATTATAAGGTCACATATCTGAAGGTAGAGTTTATGTTAGGGTTTTTTTCCCTAGAAGGAAATCCTCTTTTATGAATGCAATGTATTGCGCCTATATATCATTGTGAATATTTTATTTTGAGTGAGGAGACTATGAGAGAAAGAAGAGGAAGTTACAGAAAGTTACAACACATGTGTTGTAGGTTGTATCCCTTCATTTGCTAGATAATAATAAAGGAAGTACTTGGAAATTTCTTTGGTTGTCGTAGCCCACACTGGGTGAACCACGCATATCTGTGTATCTTCTTTGTTTTATTTTCTCATTTGTTTTATTTTATTGTTCCGCGATATTTTTTTTCTAACATCCCTTTCCATCATCATCAAACTAACTTGACAATTGAGAGATTTCATAGTCTTGCTCGATTAGATGACTAGGATTGAGGTCAATTTCATTAAACAATACTGAAGATTCATCTCCAATGTCATTACTCTCATCCATCTCCTCAACTTCATTTTTATGAAAAGGGGGAACCACCCTCTAATCTTCAACATTCCTCCTTTCCCTCTACATGATTTGAGGGGTATTATTAGGTCTTCTAAACTGATTAGTATTCTTGTTTTCAACATCTTAATATGGTCCATTTGGTTGCTTGGATTCCCATTTTAGTTTACTATTTCAGAAGTCATGGCTTTCAATATTCAGGTCACCACATCTAGTTTTGGGTAAGATTCTGCTAGGTTAGAAGAAGAAGGAAGCTCCTCCCTCTGCTTATTTTTATCCCTATCTGATTCATTCTTCATTTTTTATGATTATAGGATGTTATACTTAACCTCAATAGCTTCATCCTTCATATAATACTAAGTGGTGGACCTCCTATCTCTTAACATGAGAAAAAATTTAGCATCAAATGAATTTGAAAATGTGATCTTAGCTAAGGCTTTAGTTGGATTGATCTAATTAGGGATCTTGTTATACATATTATTGAACCTCTTAGTGAATTCTGATAGAGAATCACCCGCATTTTTTCTTAAATGCCCAAACTCAACAATGCAGTACATGTAATATCTCTTATCTCCTCAACATGTTTTAGAAATCCCTCATCCAATGCCTCAATGCATGTGATAGAGTTTGGATTTAAACGATGAAACCACTTCCTTACCTCTCCATCCAGGCTCTACAAAAATAACCTCATCCATACATCTACATGTTCAATGTTAAAATTACCTCCAAAGATGTAAAATGCTACCAGATGTTCTTCAACAGTAACATATCCCCCACCATTGTATCTGGGAAGATATTTCATGTAGTCTAATGTTGAAATGCATTTAGGTTTTTAGGCAACACTAAAGGTGCATACCTAGCTATAATGATGGATTCCATCCTGTTGACAACCATTTTTGGGACAACTAGGCTTTGAGGTTGAGGAGGAGATGTTGTTGTGGTTGCTTGAGAACATGATGAGGCATAAAACATGATATATCTGAGGGATAATTACAAGCATGTTTTCAAAAATAAAAATATCATGCTACTTCTTGTTGAGGACATGGGAAGAATTTTCAGATGTATACTTTCCTTTGGATGGAAAGGGATGTCTCTGAGAAAGTGTGGACTTCCTTAGTTTCCTCTCTAGATAAAAAGTTGTTGTGTCACCATTCAGGTCAATATTGACTTTTGAGGCTTTAGAATGCTCATGATTTGATTTCCTAATTCCCTTATTGGTATCCATAATTTATTAATATATTAGAATTTAGTGGAGTCGAATTGTGAAAGATGGGAGTCAATTTTGTGCTTGATATTTGTTCACCATTCAAAGATAAAATATAATCATTGTCATTCTCCTAGGGAAAGATGCTTTGTTACTCCATTCCTCGGCAACGACACTAGAATATGTTGGTCCTAAGGTCTGGACCTAACTACTAAGAAGAGAGCTAGTCCACCTTAATTGTTGGAAAGCTTGGTTTTTTATGATTTAAGTTTTTTTCTTTTATGGTCAGTTGATAGATGGGTTTTCAAGGATAGGGATCTAGTTAGGTTGTTCAACAACATCAACTAACATTTTTTCCTTATATGGTGGCATGAATTCTGGAAAACAAATAAATACATAAAGATAAAAAAGAAGAAATATTAACAAGCATACACTTTGCCACTTGTTGTATGAAATTTCAAACCTAAAATAATATTTCAGATCCAAAACATGTACCTGGATAGAAATCCTCCAAGTAATTTGTATGACAACATAAATTTTTCATTGATACAATAGTTGAAAGGAAAAGAATCAATGCTTCACATACATTTCAATTTGCATTCCCATAAGATAACATGACAAACAAGATTCGAAAAGAAAACAACGTGTCACCATGAATTATATTCACCGGATTAAAAACATTTGACAATTTGATACTTCAAAGAACAACCAAATCCTGATGCTTCATCGCCCCCAAAACTTAACCCTTTTACATTCATATATTCATGTATGTATGCTCATTCGGAGGGGGTTCGATTACCTATCTAGGATCTAAGTTCTGAAGTTTAACTTTACATTACATTTATATCCTATAGATACAAACTTCATTGTTACTTCCTAATTACAACTTGTAAACATTTCTTTAAACTGAGTGGAGTTGAGTTCAAGTGTCAGTTCATAGGGACAACTCCCCATCACTTTGACTTTAACCAAAAAAATTGTTCTTATCAAAAGTATCAATTTATTACAAGTGGCAGTAGTACCTCTAACTAAACCAAAAAGGATTATATTAGTGAAACTAGAACTATTGTTGATAATTGAAGTGAAAGAGATTCATAATAAGAGACTTCATAAGTTATAACAGGAAGTTGACTCTTCATTGATTCCCATGCAGGCCAATAACTTGAGAAAAAACATGAATAGTGGCATACCAAGATGGCACATGTTTCAAATTCTTTTGTGTTTTGATAAATGTGTGAAATCATGAAGATGGATGTCTATTTTGCTTGTTTTATGAGAAAAAAACTATATTTTCACAAGTTCTTCAACTTCCGATAAACAAAAGTATTTTTTTTTATCTAGGATTTCACTTTACTGTAAAAACAAAGCTTGTGAAGAATTTTGTTAGCTTTATACCGTGTATTCTTCAAATTATTTATATTGAGATTTGATATGTCAATTTGGCAATTGTTTCAGAGTATGTTCCATAAAAATGAAAGGAATCATAATGAGTTATGTTTTCCCCCAACAATGTTGTAACATCCCACTCTTGCGCACTAAGCGAACTTATTCTTTGAGGACACTTGCTCTCAAGTGATCAGTATTATTTATGCTATTAAAACATTTGATTTTGATTATGAGGCGTTATGGGTTGATGACATGTTGTTTTATTGCATTGACATAGACAGGTGTTATTGGCTCAGTTTTACTGAGTGTGTAGGATTTTGGACCTTGAGGATGTAGAGGCATCGATGGAACCCCTTGGAATCCATATCGGGTAGAGGAGTGTACCATTGAGGTTTGATTGTTTTACTGTGATATTAATGCATCTGATTAGATGATATGATATGGATATATTCTGACATGATTCGTTGATGACGCAGGTTGACTATAGCTTGTCGACTAGACTCACATGTGGAGTAAAGGGGTCACGAACGACTACCAGAGATGTTGAGGGAGAGGTGTGGACAGCAGCCCTGCCACATCCTACTAACACTCCCGCCGTGGTTCGAACTGTACGTTAACATTTACCTAGATCGAGAGGACCCATGATGCCATGAGGGCATATTGCGACAGTCGCTCACGATGATCCTAAGGGGCACACAATAAGGCAGGGGCCTTATTCCTTAGAGGCTCTTAGTCTCCCACAAGTTCACCTGGCAGAGTATTGACTCCAGGGGTTTTTTATGTCTACCAAGTCAGTCAAGAGGTGAGTAGTGTTAGGACCACATATTGTACCCTTTTTGCCCATACTTTTTGCTATTATTTTACCCTTCATCACCTACATTTTGACTTATACTATCATTTCATCTGATCATTCCAAGGTATACAACGTCCTTTCTCATTATTTTATGCTTAATCCGTTTTTCATAATACTTTACATTACTTTTGAACCTAACCATTGATTAGAAGTGCAGAAGTGTCCATATTTGCAGAATAGTATTTCAAACCGATGCTGAAACACAGAACTGCCCAAGCCGCTGTGAGCTGATGCTGAAACACGGAAGTTGCTACACAGCCCAAGGACGCATATGCCGAAACACGGAGCTGCTACACAGTCCGAGGATGCATATGCCGAAACACGAAGCAGTTACACGGTTCATACAGATGCTGAGACACAGAGGAAGCCGCCACGATGCTGAAACACGAGTCCTGACAACTGGCAGTCAAGCCGACACAGGACATAAATTGCGTACTAAAAATAGCATTAACAGCTATGTGAAGCAGCCGTTACACCAGCTGTAACAGCAATGCTTCGTCCAGCCCCTGTATTAGCATTCGGTTGCATAAGAATAGGACACCCTATGCTGATTTAGAAAGAAGATCCGATTTAGTGTAGGATCCAGATCTGCCT
>WSFP011516080.1:0-12790 GCA_009831015.1 Picea engelmannii | reverse complement strand
TGTTTTGCTGAAACACTACTTTACTGAACTCTGTCTTGCTGAAACTCTGCTTTACTGATTGTTACATTGTTTTCATATGATTCATGCTTGGGTAACTATTAATCATTCTAGTTAGCAATCCTGTTTGGTGAATTTATGAAAGCGTGATAATCAGGGAAAGGTGCTGAAGATTCCTGCTTGGGGAATAGGGTCCTATTCTCTGTTAAGAGATAGTTAGCCTTCAGTGTGTTTCAATCATTTTTGATTAGTAATGAGTTCATGAAAGTGTGCTAATCGGAAACAGGTGCTGAAGATTCCTGCTTGGGGAATAAGGTCCTGTTCTCTGTTAAAAGATAGTTAGCCTTCAGTGTGTGTTAATCATTTCGATTAGTAAGGAGTTCATGAAAGTGTGATGATTGGAAACAGGTGCCGAAGATTCCTGCTTGGGGAATAGGGTCCTGTTCTCTGTTACAAAATAGTTGGTCTTTCCTTTTGCAGTATCCTGAAAGATTTCTTTCCTAGGTTGTTATTTCTTAATGTGATCCATGATTCTTTGGATAATTATTTCTTTAAAACTGTGAACTCTACAATAGGTAGGTTGCTTTTCTATAATTCAAAGTAGAACTTTAGTTTGTTCAAGGCAAGGTGTGATTAATATACTTTTACTACAACTCTAGATTGCTTTTGAGATTGAGCATATACAGTGTGTGATTACCTTTGAAATAAACAGACTTCCCTGGGTTGACAATTTATGTAACACTTGATTGTTTAGTTAAATAAGCAATTATAGTGACCAACATTTCCCAAGTGGATTCTATTCTAGGTCATGTAAGTGTATGAGGTGGCATGTGGTAAATATTTGGGCATGGGGTGCATGTGATAATAGGGAAATGTAAAGTCTTACCTGTGGGTGCCTTTGTGGAGGGCGAGCTGCACCTTGTCATGAATGTAATTGTTTCCTAGCCGATTCATTGCCTTTTAATCTTATCTTTATTTATTTTGATCTTTTTCTCTTGTGCTTCAAGGAAATAGTTGAGGGCCATTGTCCCGGCTTGACGACCAAAGGTGACAACATTATCCACAAACATTTCACGGAAATAAGAAGGCTTGCTCGTGATGAGACCCCCATTCTCTTGGCTATGTCACTAAGAGCCACTACCCTGGTTTGGTGGCTAGATAGGTGGTAGTGTCATACCACTACATGCCCATCGTCATAATAGGTTGGATCATGATGAGACCTCCTATCCATCAACTAGTACCTTGAATGTTTATGTTTATGTTGTGGGTCCCCTTTTCTCACTGAGAATATTTTCATTGCTTTCTTAGGGATCCCTGGGCGAAGCATCTTGAAGGTTTCAAAATTGACTTTTAACTCTTGCCAACTAGTTTTACCCTCTAGGCCTTTAGCCCCTTCTTCCCACAAGGTAAGGTACAACCTTCCTAGTGTAGCCAATCCCAATGCCCAAACAAGGATAGGGGAGATGAAAGGATTAAATATGGAAAAAGGTAAGTATGGAGGGAATAGATGATGACTTTTCAAAGATCCACCTAGTAGAAACCGATCCTAAAGAGAAATCAACTTTCTAGGGAACCATGTCAACCTTCCAGGTATGAATGAGGAAAAGAGCATAATTTCCAAGCAAACGTCATGAAATGAGGAAGGATTCAATACAACATGTTCAGGTGCTTCAAAAATAAGAGTGATACATACCATGATATCCATACTCATTACCTCATGGAGCAAGACTTATCGCTATTTTAGGACCAAGCTGGTGTGATGGATACTGTTGCTGGTGATAAGTGGACTACACTGAAGAAACGAGGGGCCCTCCAAGGCCATGCTCAAGTCATCTGGCTCTCGGTACTCCATGTCTAGGACCCGTGGGCCTCGAGACATGATCTCCTTAGTTATCCCTAGGCTAGGGGATAACATTTGGCTCCAACTTGGGGACATGTGCTCACCGTAGAGCACATGAGAACCTCAACATATCTGATATGACCTATGCATGCTAAATATCAATAAAGGATATCAGTTATCCCTAGGGTGATGATATCACCCCTCATTCATATATGATAAAATAAACAAATAAGAGCATCTCTAGTCTAACATATGCTTATGAGGATACATATATATATAATGAATCAAAACAATATGAAAATGCAACTACAACTATACTAACATGATATGCAATGGTATGTACAATGGATGCAAATTCCCACCTATCCTAACTTATCTGTACTTACCTGTGAAATGCTAGGTATAAGCATACCACAAGTACAACCACACTAGCAATGTATCATAACACCTGCCTCTGTGCTTCATCATAAACCAAAACAATGACAAGTTAAGCACAAAATAAACATGATATAGAGAATGCATTATATCATAGGAAATTGTAAAGTATATCTCATGGAGGCAGGAGGGAGGGACAAAATCATGCCAAGTCAACCTTCCAGAAAAGTGATCAATCCATCTCAGAAAAGGATCGTGAGAGGTCAAGGACTCAAAGGGCTGGCTCAAAGAGTCTAAGGGTTGACTACCTTGGATGTCATCACTCCCTGAGGTCTGAGAAGATATTAACAAGAACTTAAAGGGAAACTGATAACTTCACAGCGGAAAGCTTAAAGATTGAGATAGTAAACTTCTTAAGGAATTCAACCTCCCCTTGAATTTTAACGAAAAGTTTTGCTCTAAAGAAAACTTGAACCAAGAGACATGTTCCCCAACTGCATCAATAGTGGCATAACGAGGTAAAGCAATCGAAGGGATCTGGACAACCTTGTCACAAGCATCCCACTTCAAGAAAGCAACGTCCTCTTTATCAAAATTTGAGCACAATGACAGTTGATAATCTTCTTCATAGAATAAATACAAGTGCTCAAAGGAATACACATCAAAATCCTCAAGGTATGATAAAAAATCATCAGGAGAACATTTCACTGGGTCATCCTTGGGTGCTTGGAAAACTTCTGTAATTATATCATTATCTTGTTGCCAAACACTAAAATTATTAGGAACATCATATGATTGTTGTAAAGGCAACATTCAAAGATATCCTTCCATATGACATATGAGATCCTCATTAGAACCAATCACATCCCACTTATGTCTTTCGAAATGTATGAACTCATCAATATTATCAACCATGTCCCTACCTTTTGTTGATGATTACAACTTCTTTAGACATCCTCCAGGACACAGACTGAGTGAGTTGGCCTGTGAGAGAGCCCATTAGTTGGGTGTGCCCATGAGATGGGTGTGTCGTTCCTCTATGAGACTGATATGAAACATTGTGTGCCTCCGTATGGGGTGAGGATTCCCATGAGATGGTTGTATCAATGTGTTTGCCCCTATGGGGTGAGTATTCCCATGAGATGGGTGTGTTGTTTGAGATAAAACGATATGTACCCCTGTGAGGGGTGAATGTGCCCATGTGATGGGTGTATTGTTCTCCTCCGTGTAGAGAGTTGAGACGATGTGGTACTCTAGATGATTCTCCTATTAGACTCAGTGGGATAAATATCTATTGAGTAGGACGTCCCTGTGGCTGAGCACAGGTGGACATGCACCTAGTGGCTGAGCACTAGTGGGTGTGTGAGATCCCTTACTTCTAGATGATTCTCCTCTGAGACTCAGTGAGATAGAGATCTATTGAATATGACATCCCCGTGGCTGAGCACAGGTGGACGTGCCCCTAGTGGTTGAGCACTAGTGGGTGTGTGAGATCCCTTACTATATTGTCTAAGAGTAAGATTTACCTGTAACCCTAATTTTGATGTAAAGGGTACAGGTCGGCCCCACCATAAATTGAAAGATAATTAATATTGTAATTATTAATTATATTATGAGTTATTAAGGTCGACCCTATTGTGCCAATAGACACCACTTTTGATGTGTCCAGTCTAGTATAAATAAAGGTGATTTCCCCATTGAGGAAACACACAATTCACATGTAATTTCATAATTTCAGCAAGTACACCTTCTAGGGTTGAAGTGCGCACCTCTATTGGGTGCTAGCTTCTTGGTTTTGGAGAGCACCCTTTTGTGTGCTAGGTCTATGGTGTGGGAGGTCTTTCTCTTGAGAATATAACAAAGGATTGTTGGGTTTTCTTCCCTTGTTGAGAAGTGTTTCCCAAGATATTTATTATGTTCTTGTGCATGGTATTTATTCTTGTGATCTTGGTTATTGCAACAATTGTTAATGGTGTAGCTACATTTGTTTATGGTTAAAGAACATGACTAAAATTGAAATAAAATTCATGCTTGAGCCTAGCTTAGTGAAAATTGAACATGGGATCAGAGTATAGGTCTTGAAGAACCCATTGCACAAGCTTTAAGAAATCCATCCTCTCACTTCTGCAGAACCATACGAACCTCCTAGGGTTTCCAGAAAATCCGTACGACCCTCTCTTCTTGGGTGTTTCAGCACCTTAAACTTAGATGTTGGGGATAAAAGTTATATAGGAGTGTACGAACTCCTTTAGCACACCTCCAACAAGCTTCAGATTGCATTTTCGAGCATTTTGGATTTTTGGCCCTAGGGTTTCTAGGGTTTCACAATTTTCTGCAGAAATTTCAGAATTAGGGTTTCTGCAGCTCATTGAAGGAGATTTTCAGCTCACCAGTGTTCTTTTGACTTTCATGGCTTATTGTTGGCAGTAATAAGCCCAAAAAAACATAAGGTTGCAAGCCTATCCTAGTCGTTAGGTTTTCTAGCCCAGTTGGCAAGGGTTTCTGAAGAATCTAAAAATATGATGAGCACAACTATGATGGAAGATAAGCTTGATGGATCAAGCGAATATAGTTCCTAGAAGACAAGACTTCAGAGAGTTGAAGACATCAAAGAAGAAGCATTCTTATTCATTTCAACACTCTGAGGTATGGTTCCTACTAATGATAATACTTGGTTAATTGACAGTGGTGCCTCCAGGCACATGACCAGATTTAGACATCACCTGACTAATCTTGTTGAGAAAGAGACCAATCTCATGTTGTCCTTGGAGACGATGCCATATATAATGTGAAAGGGGTTGGAACTTCTACCTTCCAACTAGATTTTGACATGCATCTTCAGTTAAGTGAAGTGCTATATGTACCTGGGATGAAGAGGAACCTTGTATCCATTTCTGCCTTATAAAACAAAGGCTACAAGGTTACCTTTTATGAAGGAGAAGTTCTTGCATGGCACAAGGACTCACATATAAATTCTTCCAGAGTAATTGGTGTTAGAGAAAGCAACTTATACAGGTTGACTATCAGACCAGTCCAGGCCCCGTTACATGATACTATTAGCTTGAGTGAGCTATGGGATAGGAGACTTGATCACATTCATTATAGAGCCCTTCCAACTCTAGGGAAAGTGGTAACAAGCCTTCCAGAGATACAAATTCAACATAAAGGTGTTTGCAGAGGTTGTTCCCTTGGCACGAATGTCAAAGGATCCTTATTGAGTAGTGAAAATAGATCCAAGGAAATCTTGGACTTGATACATTTAGATGTGTGTGGGCCAATGATCGTTGCCTCCCTGAATGGATATTTGTACTATGTACTCTTCATAGATGACCACTCTCAGAAAACTTGGATTTACTTCCTGAAAACCAGGGATGGAGTCCTTGCAAGATTTCAAGAATTCAAATCTCAGGTTGAGAACCTGACCGAAAGAAAGATCAAGGTACTAAGATCAGCTAATGGAAGATAATACACCTACAAGGATTTCATGAATTTCTGTATTAGAGCAAGGATCAAGAGGGAGTACACAGTTCCTTACAACCCTCAAAAAAATGGGGTTGCAGAGAGGAAGAACATAACCACCATCGAGGAAACCAAAATGATGATACATGATCAGAGTCTATCTATGACTCTGTGGGGAGAAGCATGCATGAAAATAATATATGTTCAGAACATGAGTCCTCACCAGATTTTGAAGAACATAACTCCCAAATAATTATTCACTGGAGTGAAGCCTGATATTGGACACTTCAGGATATTTGGGTGCCCAATATATTTTCATGTACCCAAAGAGAAGAGATCCAAGCTAGACCCTTCATGGAGAAAGGGTACATTTGTGGGATATAGTTAATTTTTGAAGGCATATCGGATCTACATCCCTGGTCATAGACAGATTGAGGTAAGCATAGATGTTATCTTTGAAGAAGATATCTCCTTTAAAATATCCAAAGAATCTCAGATGGATATTGACAATGATACAATACCTTCTCCCCCTTCAACAGTTCAGAGGGAGACAACCATTATTCCAGTTGATCCAATTGTTCTAGCTTATCCAATTGCTCTCGTTGATATCCCCATAGATATTGAAGTAGGGCATAAAAGACCTTCTTGGGCTCGACAAAATTTGCAGGAGGCAGAGGGACATGCAACCCCTCAAGGCATATCCGGAGAGAGCAAGAGACCAAAGAGATTTTTGAGCTACTTTTCATCCATGAGCCACATCATTGATTCTGAGCCTTCTTGTCATGGAGAAGTGACATTAGAGTAAGTATGGAAAGATGCCATCATAGAAGAATATCAATCCATCTTGAAGAATGATGTATGGTATATTGTTCCGAGACTAGAAGGGAAGTCTTTAGTGACTTCCAAGTGGATCTATAAGATCAAGCATGCAACTGATGGAAGTGTCAAGAAATACAAAGAAAGATTTGTATCCAGATGATTCTCACAAGTAGAGGGAGTTGACTATGATGAGACATTTGCTCCAGTAGCCTGATACACTTCCATCCGTACTATTATTTCACTAGCCGCATCCATGGGTTGGAAACTACATCAGATGGATGTAAAGATAACCTTTCTCAATGGTGTGATTGAGGAAGAAGTTTATATCGAGCAACCAGAAGGATTTGTAATACACGACGAGAAATATCATGTGTGCAGGTTGAAGAAAGCCCTGTATGAACTAAAGCAAGCACCTCGTTCTTGGTATGAGAAAATCGATAGATTCTTGTTGAGTTTGGGCTTCAACAAGAGTGCCGATGATCCAAACCTATATGATCATATTGTTGGTAACAAGTGCCTAATCTTGGTCATGTATGTGGATGACTTATTCCTTATCGGTTCATAAAGACTTATTACTGAATGAAAGCGAGCATTGACTTCTAATTTTGAGATGAAGGATCTGGGTATAATGCACTACTTCTTGTGGCTAGAAGTATGGTAGAGGAATGATGAGATTTTCCTGAGTCAAGGAAAATATACAGTGGATATATTAAAGAAGTTCGGTATGACAGAGTTCAAATCCATGCCTACACCGATGGTGATGGATTTGAAGAAAATGAATGATGCTTCTACTGATTCAGGAGAGATTGATACACATTTGTATCGATAGTTGATTGGATCATTGATGTATATGGTTAACACCAGACCTGATTGATGATATGCAGTGAATGTACTTAGTCAATTCATGACTCAACCGAGACAAAATCACTGGATAGTAGTGAAGCATGTATTGAGATATCTACGAGGAACAATTGGATATGGCTTGAGATATGCCTCCAATGTAGATTTGAGTTTGCAGGGATATGACGATGTAGATTGGGCAGAGAGCGTAGTGGACCGGAAGAACACATCCGATTGTTGTTTTAACTTGGGGTCTGCCATGGTTTCCTGGTGCAACAGGAAAAAAAGCTCTGTGGCCTTGAGTAACGCAGAAGAAAAGTATATAGCATTGAGTGTGGCAATCTGTGAAGTAGTGTGGCTTCACAAGCTCCTGATAGATTTATTTGATCATGAGATGGATCCTACCATTATTCATTGTGATAACCAAAGCTATGTTAAGTTCTCTAAGAACCTTGTGTTTCATGATAGATTGAAACACATTGAGATAAAATATCATTATATCAGAGACATGGTGCAGAGGAAAGTAGTACACATGCAATACCTTCCTACACATGAGCAAATTACAGATATCTTCACCCAACCGCTTGCCAAGACGAAGTTCGAGTACTTCTCTGAGAGACTTGGCCTGGTGGAGAATTCCTCCCTAGCTAAGAGGAAGTGTTGATAATTAAAACTTTGTGAGACATCCTCCAGGACACATACTGAGTGAGTCGGCTTGTGAGAGAGCCCATGAGTTGGGTGTGCCTATGAGATGGGTGTGTCGTTCCTCTCTGAGACTGAGATGGAACACTGTGTGACCCTGTATGGGGTGAGGATTTTGATGAGATGGGTGTATCGATGTGTGTGTCCCTATGGGGTGAGGATGACCACGAAATGAGTGTATCGATGTGTGTGCCCATGTGGGGGTGAGGATGCCCATGAGATGGGTGTGTAATTTGAGATAAAATGATGTGTACCCCTGTGAGGGGTGAATGTGCCCATGTGATGGGTGTATCGTTGTCCTTTGTGTAGAGATTTTAGACGATGTGGTACTCTAGATGATTCTCCTATGAGAATTAGTGAGATAGAGATCTGTTGAGTATGACGTCCCTATGACTAAGCACAGGTGGACTTGCCCCTAGTGGCTGAGCACTAGTGGGTGTGTGATATCTCTTACTTCCAGATGATTCTCCTGTGAGACTCAGTGAGATAGAGATCTGTTGAATAGGATGTCCCTGTGGCTGAGCACATGTGGACGTGCCCCTAGTGGCTGAGCACTAGTGGGTGTGTGAGATCCCTTGCTATATTGTCTAAGAGTACGATTTACCTGTAACCCTAATTGTGATGTAAAGGGTACAGGTCGTCCCCACCATAAAGTTAAAGATAATTAATATTGTAATTATTAATTATATTCTGAGTTATTGAGGTCGGCCCAGTTGTGCCAATAGACACCACTTTTGATGTGTCCAGTCTAATATAAATAAAGGTGATTTCCCCATTGAGGAAACACACAACTCACATGTAATTTCAGAATTTCAGCAAGTACATCTTCTAGGGCTCAAGTGCGCATCTCTCTTGGGCGCTAGCTTCTTGGTTTTGGAGAGCACCCTTTTGTGTGCTACGTTTATGGTGTGGGAGATCTTTCTCTTGAGAATATAGGAAAGGATTGCTGGGTTTTCTTCCCTTGTTCAGAAGGGTTTCCCATGATATTTCTTGTGTTCATGTGCATGGTATTTCTTCTTGTGATCTTCATTATTGCAACAATTGTTAATGGTGTAGTTACATTTGTTTATGGTTCAAGTACATGACTAAAATTGAAATAAAATTCATGCTTGAGCCTAGCATAGTGAAAATTCAACACCTTTATCATAACATGAAGGATTTAATGCATCCAAGGGCTCCTCTAATACTTCTTCACTTTATAGATAATAAAATAAAGCATCATCAAAATCTTGGAAAGGGAAATAACTTACCGTGTTCACTTCTTGTTGTGCAGGAGCATCAAAGGCTTGGATGACTTCATCAAATGGAAGATCATCCAATACATCATCCCAAAGACTCGTCTCTTTAATCATCTTTTCTCCTTCATCAGAAAATGAAGGAGCTAGCTCTTCTAGGGTTCCTTTACTTCTTCACCCTCTGAATCATAGAACAAAGTGTCATAAAAAACCTGGAAAGGAAAATGATTCACCTCATTCTCTTCGTCTTTTGCAGGAGAGATATGATCTTGGAGAGTTTCATCGGACGAAGGAGAGGATACTAGTGCTTCATACTCATAATTCACTTCTTTAGTCAAGTCTTTACTGTATTCTATTAAATCATGGAAAAAATATTGCTCTTCTTCAAGGGGTTGACAACCTTCATAAATATCTCCTTCTATATCAGAGGGTTCTTGGTATTGAGCTTGGTACACATCCATGAGATCTTCCACAATCTCAATGGTGAATCCTTCGTCCTCTAGGGCTATTGCAAGATTTTGAAGGGAATATTCATATGTCTTGTGAAGAAACAAGGGTTGAAGGCTAGTGCCTTTTAGGGGTAAATGGATTCAATGTGGGCGACTCCTTCTAAGGCTGCAAATTAATGATGATACACAAAAGTCTAAGAGGGAAAAATTCTAGGAGGAGTACTAACTTAAGTCCTCCTAGATTTTGACCTCAAGGGACAAAGTGCTAGGGTGTAGGCACTTCTAGGCCCTAGCGCCTTGCTCTCCTTATCCTTTTTATGGGGTATAACTTATGCAACAATAACCAAATGCAAACCCTTAGAGTGCTAGAAATTTATGGCTCTAGGGTTTCACTAGTTACTAGATCAATTTAGTGAAAATCTTGGCAAAGTAGCAACTTAAGTTTCTTACTTCAAGCATTAAATACACCATGCAATTTCATAATCTTGTATGAGCAGATACAACCATACAATAAACCATTCAATAGATGAAAAAATGCAGATTTCACTTACTTGCACCAAGAATAAACATGAGAATACCATGCAAGATCACCACAAAACTTCAAAAATTGATCCAAGTTGCAAAGATGATCCTTAAAAAAGAGTGGCCCCTCAAAATTTCAGCCAATAACCCTAATAGGGTGAATATTTCAGACCTCTTGTCTCGAAGGACAAGTTATGATGAAAATGAATGTCATTTCCTGCTTATTTATACAAAATTTAACCTAAAATTAAGTTCATTTCATAATTACTGGGCCGACTTGACCAATTTTTTACACAAATTAAATTTGGACAAAATAAAATTAATTTGCATCTAAGAATCACTCTAGGGGTGATTTCATGACCCTCTAGGGTAACGTTGAACCCCAATTATGGAACACTGGGCAGGGAAGGTGAAACACCGGACCTCCAAAGGCTTGAAACCATGCCCACATGTGCCAATGCCTCATAAATGCTATCCAACATGACAATACCAGTTCTGGATCACGTCTAGGGTATCCATGATGACGTCCAGGGCCATCAAGGGCTAATTACCATGTGGGAGGAGCAAGATCCCATGGGTATAGGTCTGCCAAGGTTCCTCTAAAGGCAGTGCCCTTCTTTCTCCCAGTGCAAGTTTTCAATCTTTGTCATGCCCCTTGGCTAGGGTCTCAACATCCATCGGTGGGATTTGAGCCCTATGAAGGTCCGATATAATCATTCCATCATGTGAACCTCTGCACCAGGAAAGGTCCTGTAACAACACCAAGTACACCCTCCAGGGGCTCATAAGTCGCATGGATCATAGCATGCAAATCACATCAAATAATTAAATTACCCAAACATGTGCATCAACCCCCCTTTAACTCCAAACAATTGCTCAAATACGTTATGCAATTCGACAAGTTAGGTTTGGAGAGGGTCTTAGGGTGTCCTATTGGGATAGCCTCTCTTAAGTTTGGGGTGTTTCCTAGGTGAAGTGTAGTTAAAGTCATGTAAGTGTATGAAGTGGCATGGGTTAAATATTTGGGCACGGGGTGCATGTGATAACAGGGAAATGTAAAGTATTACATGTGGGTGCCTTTGTGGAGGGTGAGATGCACCTTGTCATGAATGAAATTGTTTCCTAGCCCATTCATTTCCTTTTACTCTTAGCTTTATTTATTTTTATCTTTTTCTCTTGTGCTTCAAGGAAATAGTTGAGGGCCACTGTCCTGGCTTGATGACGATAGGTGACAACGTTATCCACAAACATTTCACAGAAATGAGAAGGATGGCTCGTGATGAGATCCCATTTATCTTGGCTATGCCACTAAGAGCCACTACCCTGGTTTAGTGACTAGATAGGTGGTAGTGTCATACCGCTACATGCCCATGGTCATAATAGGCCGACTTGTGATGAGACCTCCTATCCATCAACTATTACCTTGAATGTTTATGTTTATCTTATGGGTCCCCTTTTCTCATTGAGAATCTTTTCACTGCTTTCTCAGGGATCCCCAAGCAAAGCATATCGAAGGTTTTAAAATTGGATTTTAACTCTTTCTAGCTAGTTTTACCCTCTGGGCCTTTAGCCCCTCCTTCCCACAAGGTAAAGTACAACCCTTCCTAGTGTAGCCAATCCCAATGCCAAAATAAGGATAGGGGAGATGAAAGGAGTAAATATGGAAAGTGGTAAGTATGGAGGGATCATATGATGAATTTTCACAGATCCACCCAGTAACAATCCATCCTAAAGGGAAATCAACTTACTAGGGAACCATGTCACCTTCCAGGTATGAACGAGGAAAAGAGCATAATTTCCAACCAAACGTCATGAAATGAAGAAGGATTCAATACAACATGTTCAAGTGATTAAAAAATCAGAGTGATACATACCATGATACCTAGACTTATTACCTCATGGAGCAAGACTCACTACTACTTCAGGACCAGGATGGTGTGATGGATACTGCTGCTGGTGATAAGTGGACTGCACTAAAGAAAAGAGGGGCCCTCCAAGGCCATGCTCA
Source organism: Picea engelmannii (assembly GCA_009831015.1). Lineage (NCBI taxonomy): Eukaryota > Viridiplantae > Streptophyta > Pinopsida > Pinales > Pinaceae > Picea > Picea engelmannii. The sequence continues at coordinate 544 of WSFP011516080.1, read as the reverse complement.
AGTCATCTAGCTCTTGGTACTCCATGTCTAGGACCTATGGTCCTTGAGACATGATATCCTTAGTTATCCCTAGGCTAGGGGATATTAATAACCACTGATGTAGTCATGAGAGAAAATTTGCTCAGCTGTGGGCACATCTGACAGAAACACCGATATGAGGCAGTCCACATCTGACATAAACACTGATATGAGGCAGTCAACGAGATTTCAAGTCATGAAAAAGGGACTTGCATAAGTTGAGCATAAAAAGGAGATTGCAAAAGGGTCTTGCATGGCAAACTATGAATCATGAGTTTGCGAGATGATAGGGAACTCATGGACAAGAGTCCATGAAGAGTTTTGTTCCTTGTGAGTTTGATGCAGGAGCATCGAGAGCATGGCTATGGGTATGTTGAAAACCTAAGTTGAGGATGATGATGATGGTGATCCAGGGGGAATAAATGTACATGCATGCATATCATGATGGGAAAATGGTCGATGAACCATGTACGAGAAAGAGTTTCCTATTGAGCTGATGGATACAACAACTTGCAACCCATGTATT
>WSFP011516079.1:0-12790 GCA_009831015.1 Picea engelmannii | reverse complement strand
CCTACTAATAATCTGTAGTCATTTAGTTCTTCTCATAAAGTCTGGATCAGTGGTATCAGAGCGGTCTACTCCTTGTCGTCTTAATGCATGTCCCCAACGAGGTCGAAGTACAAAGAGTTGGGTCTCGAGCTTGTTTCTATTGAGGACAAAAGATCTTTCATGCCCAAGCGACCTCTCATGGAAGGACAAAAGAAAGATGACGGGACAGGAGATCCTTTCAAACTGTTGATTGAGGAATCCCTCACACAACAGAGGAACGAGATGATGGATAGTTTCACACAAATCCTTCGGCGAATACCAATAGGTGATGCATCTTCTTCGAGCGAAGGCGCTGCCCCCTTTAAGGTACAAATAAAATTTGATATTCCTATATTTGAAGGTCATATAGACACAGATGCTACAGACAAGTGGTTGGATCTACTAGAAGGGTATTTTTTTGTCCATAACTTTTCGAACAGAGAAAATATTACTTTTGCGCTCCTCAAAGTTGTTCCTCATGTCAAAGATTGGTGGGAAACTTTCTGTGAGCAAAATGAAACAGAGGAACCCTCATTATTTAAAGTCACATCCACCTGGGAATCCTTTAGGGATGCTATTAAGGAACAATACTACCTTGTCGAAAGTTATGACGACTTGTATACCAAATGGACCACAATACGACAAGAAAGAGACCAAGCAGTGCCATATTTCACAAATATCTTCCATACCTTGCACACCAAGCTGGGTATCAAATATTTAGAGCGACATCTGGTGCTCAAGTATCGCAGTGCTCTGCATAGATACATCTAGAAAGAAATGGAATTTCTGGACATCTCATCCTTGGGCACAGCCTACCGATATGTCATCAAAATCGAGCAGAAGCTCAAACAAAAGACGCAGAAATTTGGGCCTGGGAACCCCTCACAACAAAAGCCAGGAAAGGGTGACCCCAACCCACAGAACAAAGGACAGAGAAAAGATGGACAATATCAGGACAACCAGTCCAAGCCGCAAGCAAAGAAGGACACAGGAAAGACAAAGAAAGAGACTGGGAAGTGGTGCAACTTCCATAAGAGCCCTTGGCATAACATTGTTGACTACCACTCAAAGAAGTCGTTGGTGGCTGAAGTGAAAGCCTCTGAATCAAATGTGGGTTTTGACTCTGAGCCAGAACCAGAAAGGGGAAGACGAATCATTGACGAGGAACCCAGTGCCACCATTGCTATGACCAAGCTCCATCCTGGTAAACCAGACGAGGCAGAAGAAGGAGAGCACCTCTTCCATTCACAGATGTGTGCAAAAGGCATCCCGCTACACTTCATCGTTGATAGAGGTAGCCAGAAGAACCTCATCTTAGCAGAGGTCGTCAAGCGGATGGCCTTGCCGACAACGCCACACCCACAACCCTACACCATTGGATGGCTCCACCAAGGAAGCGATCTCCATGTCAACCAACAGTGTTGACTGTTGTACGACATCAATCTCGTCAAAGACAAGGTATTGTGTGATGTTTCTTCTCTCGAAGTTTGTGATGTTCTTTTGGTCCAACCTTATTTATGGAAACGTCATGTTGTATATAAGTCTATGCCTCGTAGTGTTATTGTTACTTTGAATAGGAAATTATATAGGATACCCTAGGCAGTCCCACCTAGTGCTATTTCCTTGATCTCTGCTAAACAATGTAGGAAGGTCATCTCTCAGACGGGGAAGTTTGTCTTCTTCATGATTTGCTCTCAGAATAAGCGAAAGATCACAGCCACATCCAGGGTCTCTGCGGTCGACCTCTCCACACAACAGAAGCAAGTAGATAAGGTTATGGAAGAATACTTGGATATCTTCTCCTCACCTACCAGGGTACCTCTGCACTGTCAGGTCAAGCACCCCATCGATCTGACCCATGACGCACCACTGCCCAATGGGCCATTCTATTGTCTCTCTCTGTTAGAGAATGAAGAGATCAAGCGAAAGATCCAAGAACTGCTCCACAAGGGGCACATCCGTCCCAGTTCATCACCTTGCAGGAGCCCAATCATGCTGGTACAGAAGAAATATGGAACCTGGCGACTCTGCATTGATTACCAGGCTCTGAATAAAATCACAGTCAGAAACCGGTACCCGATTCCTCGAATCGACGACCTCCTTGATCAACTCATGGGGGGAAAATACTTTAGTAAGATTGATCTGAAGTTTGGCTACCACCAGATCCCGATAGAAAAAACAGATGTATGGAAGACCGCCTTCAAGTCAAAGGAAGGCCTTTTTGAACGGTTGGTCATGCCCTTTGGTTTGACAAATGCTCCAGCCACTTTCATGAGGATGATGGATAATATCCCGCAACCATTCACCAATACTTTTGTAGTGTTGTATCTGGATGACATTCTCATTTACAACAAGACTTGGGCTGAACACTTGTAGCATATTCAATAGGTTATGCACACCTTGCGGAAGCACAAGCTATACGCCAACTTGGAAAAATTCTCCTTTGGCATGGACAGGGTGCATTACCTGGGCTACATCTTTGATCAACATGGCATACATGTGGATCCATCCAAGATCCAATTCATCCATGACTGGCCAGCCCCAACCACACTCACTGAGCTTCGGATCTTCTTGGGCCTTGCCAATTTCTATCGCAGGTTCGTGTTGGGATTCTCCCATATTGCATGGGCCCTCATCCAAATAACCAGGGGTGGTGGTAAGGCGAAATTTGCGTGGGGCCAGTCTTAACAACAAGAGTTCAATTATTTGAAGTAGTGCTTGTGCTCATCCCCAGTACTTTCACTACCAGACCTGCAACAACCCTTTGAGACCAAGACAGATGCTTCAGACTATGTTGTGGGCGTCGTTCCCACTCAACACAACCATCCTGTGGCCTATCATAGTGAGACACTATCATATGTTGTTCGTAAGTACCTTACTTATGACAAAGAAATGCACTCCATTGTGCAAGCCTACCGCCAATGGAGACATTACATTCTTGGGAAGGAGACATCCATCCACACTGATCATAAGCCACTGCAGTTCATACAGACACAAGGAAAATTGTAGAATGACCGCCATCAAAATTGGTCCACATACTTGCAACAATTCCACCTCAACATCAATTATAAAACAAGCACCAATGGCATCGTTGATTTCCTCAGTAGACCGCCAGTCGCGACACTCACCACGGTGCTAGACTCTTGCGGCCATGAGACCTTTGGATGGCCCCAACTCTATGATATAGACCCGGACTTCGTCACCACCTACCAAATGTTGGGTGCAAACACAATTGTCGATAATTTCCATCTTTAGGATGGGTTGTTGTGTCGTTTGGGCCATATCTGTGTTCCATCAAGTGAGCGAGCGAAGATGATTTGGGAATCCCACTACAGTTGGGTGGAAGGACACTTTGTCGTCAAAAATACTGTGGAGATGCTACATAAACATTTCTACTGGTTGAAACTTTGACAGGAGGTCAACAAGTATATCAGGTCCTACACTGCCTGCACTATTGCCAAACTGGCCACTAAGAAATAGGGCCTGTACACCCCTCTTCCTACTCCTGACAGGCCATGGGAATCCATCTAAATGGACTACATGTCAGACCTCCCTTACACCAAGTGGGGAAATGACTATTTTTTTGTGGTTGTTCATCGCTTTTCTAAGATGGCGATTTTGGTTGCCTGCAAGAAGAGCATCACAGTAGAGGCCACTGCCAAGATCTTATTTGAACTATTCTGGGTACATTTTGGAATCCCACAAACCACTGTCTCAGATCAGGATAGTCGATTTCTCAACACATTCTGGTCGAGCCTCTGGTCACTGCTGGACACCAATCTCACCAAATCCATGACCTTCCACCCCCAGACAGATGGCCAAACTGAGGTTGTAAATCAAATGATTGTGCATATCCTTCGCATGTATAATCCAAGCACCCTCGTACATGGGATGAGAGCCTTCCCTATGTCCAAAATAGCTACAACTGAGCCCTGCATAGTTCAACTAGCCACAACCCCTTTCAGGTGGGGTTGGGATTCCAACCATTGGGTCCCATAGATGTTGCACTTCCCCTTGCGGTCACTTCGACCAACTCATCTCCTGCTCCAACTGAAGCTGAAAAATCCACCCGGTTCACTGAGTGGATCTAGCACATCCGTCAATAGGTTCGGGATATCCTACAGAAGTCCAATGACAAGTACAAGCAATGCCATGATCAACATCAAGTGCCACATAAGTTTAAGGTGGGCGACAAAGTTTGGTTGCACTTGGAGAAAGAACGCCTTACATAACCCCATCAGAAGCTTCGCCCACTTTGTTATGGGCGTACACCATCACCAAGGCCGTGGGGGATAATTATTTTGAACTCAAAATTCCTCCTTTCCTTGGCCTGCACCTAGTGTTCAATGTGGATCTCCTTCGCCCTTATTTCCCACCATTATTGGACACCTCAGAAGTAGCAGAACAACTACACAAACAGAGATCAACCTCGATTTTATACAACATGCATCCAGTGATCAGATTTTGGACACACGGATCAAGGGGAATCAACAACAAAGGATCTATCTTTATCGAGTCGTCAAAGCAGGGCAGCTCCTGCACCAAGGCAAGTGGCTCACTCGGGGCCAAATTCAGTAGAAATTTCCTCATCTGATTGGGGAACTCAACGAAATGGATACCATTTATTCCTAAGGAGGGAGGATTGATCTAGGTGGATATTGGTGGCCACCCACCTTTTCCAACTAGCTCAAAACAATTTTCTCGCAATTTTGGCAATTTACTATTTTTAGCAGTTTTTCACTTCCGGAGCCGTTTTGAGGCCCTAAACGATGTTTTTTGGGAAAATGGGGAGAAATATGGAATTTCCTTCTATATATTCCCCAAAATGAATCTCCTCGACGATACCTTTCCAATGGGCTATCATACGCCTAAAACGAAGATCGTATGCAAAGGTTACGACCCCGAGAAGTTGATGTACTAACTTACCCAAACGGGGCCCACATGAATTTTGGCGCTTCATCTCCTAGGGTTAGGTTTTTAGATGTCTAGGGTTTTTGAAATTCCTATTTATTGTAAAAATTCCTTCAGAGCCTCATTGTAATCATCTTCTTGCGAATGAGCGCAACCGTCACATCTCTTCTCAGAGATAAGACGCCACCATTTCATCAAGCTTGTTTCCGTTGCATTTTACAGTTTCATATTATTTCCTTATTGAATAGAAAACCAGTTTTACTGTATCTCTGTTATTTTGTGTTAAGCACCTGTTAATAATATGTATTCATTTCATTCTTCTCATAAAATCCGTATCATTAATCTTCCAAATGCGATTGTAATTTTTCCTTTTCTTCCTACAATCGAAGCACCAAAAATTGAAACTTCTCCACATTGGAGGAGGGCCTCTCATCAATGGAAATAACCTCCAATTGAGGATAATTTTTATGCTTCAACAACCATAATTGTTCAATAATATGTAGTCTCTTCCAATTAATCCGTGAGAGCGTGTTTTTCTTTCTTGAAAGTGTTCCTTTCCTCAAAAATATCATCTGATTGTCACTTCAAATGTTGGTTCTCTTTTTGTAAAATGGTCAAGTTATGCTCTATGTGAAGTAATTCTCTAGTAGTCTCTTTAATCTCAATTGATTGCATATGAATCAAATCTATGGTAGGAATTAGATTGTCCCAAACGCTAAGAATATAGAAGGATTGTGGGACTGTACTAGGCAAGAACTTGGGAATTTAGTAAAGACAGTTCATTATGGCCCTCATTCATTATTAGCAATATCAAACTCATCATTTGGAACTAATTTTATGGAAATTCCTCAAACTCTTGAATATCAAGAATAATGACTACGGGGTCACCTAGAAGAATGGAAAATACTACAAGTGTGAATACATAGGTGTGTGCGCACGTGCACACACACACACACAATGGTAAACAATTTGGGGTGGAGAACTTTAAAACTAGAATGGAGAATAGAATTTTAATTACTGATAAAAAAAATTACTACAGTAAAATTTCTACAAGGGACTGCAATAATTAAAATTGATTTACCACTAAGGCACTAGAGAAATAAGAGAATTATGTGGTAAACTCTAAAAATAGGGGTAATTTTTAGCTTCCATGACTACACGTGTTTTGAATATTTCTAGTAAATGATCCCCCTCACCCTTCTTGTGTAATGATGTGGATATAAACAATAATATTTTAGAGAAGGTACCACGGAAATTATAACCCAATCTACCACTAAAACAATTTATTATTAATTTCTCAAAAAATTTCACTTTTTCTCATTTGAGTGGTAATCTAAGTGATAAGTTGGGTTTAAGAGGGGCACTTTTTATTTGCAACAAAAAACTAACAAGATAAATGTCCATAAGTTCTATCATTGAAATTGTTAGGGTCATAATAACCCCCTAAGTGGATAGATATGTTTTTATGTATTGCTATGTATGGAGCCCATCTCTAGTAAATGTTGGAAAATTGATTGTCATTGATGTCAATGTTAGAGGATGTCTAGAAGCCGCTAGAAGTATTGGGTATAATTGAAGAAGTATCCAAAGTGGTCCCCTTATGGCGTAGCTTTAAGCATGGCCCTCACGGGAAGATTCTTTGAAGAAGTCTACAAGAAACCCAGAGGTGTGTTCATGAGGCCTGAAGTTGACTAAGGAATATGAGGTTGAAGAATACTTCAATTGTATACAAAACCCTCATAGATGGATAGTCTTCGTCATGTCATTTCCAATGGTAGGTGATATGCCACATAGTTCCTCACAGTTAGGGAGATATGCTCTTATGAAGTTGGAAGCCATGAAGAAGGGTTAAGAAGCCCCTAATTGGCTGCAAGGCATTAATAAAAGGGTAAAGTTGTTGTAATAAGAAAGTTCAAGAAGACCTATAGTTAAGGAAATAGGTTACTTGAAAAAGTATAAATACACTTCACATAATCTCTCATTTGTACATACACAAGTTCTTTAAATATACATCTAAGTGAGAAAGTGATTCTTATCTAAGGTAACCAAGGAGATCTGAGGTGAATTTCAGAGGGAAGATGAAGTGAAGAAGGGAGAAATTCCAAGGGAGGATGAAGTCTTGCGATGATGTGTTCTAAGGTGTTTCGGGTAAAACAATCATAACTTATTCATAGAGGATCCAAATTCCATGAGACCAATTGCAGTGGAAAGATAACAGTCTGCAGTATCTTGTGTGTGAGTTTAAGAATCATATATAAAATATTGAGTGCGGGGCATGTTGTACAAGTTTTCTCTCTCCAAAATAGGCTAAAATTTAGGAAGGTATGGAGTTATGCTTGTTGAAAGTTAGGGTTTGTGACTAATCCAAAACTAGTCATGTGAGATGGAGGTAAAGTTTGATGAAGATGCTATTCTCTTATTGTTGAAGTTGAGGAAGAGCTACAGGTTTGTAATCTTGTGTATCAGGTCAACTACATTATTAGAGGTATGCTTATGTGTTAGTTTTGGTGCTTATTCTTATGTTGTTATGGTACATGCTTGAGGCATTTCATAGTAGTGATTGTGCATGGTACACCTTGGTGATGGTATGATACATTTTTAGAGGTACATCTTGGATACTTGGCATATGGTATGGTACAGGTTCTAGTACTTGGTATGGTACAGGTTGATGTACATGGTATGGTGATAGTTTTGGTATCCATGTGAGTGAATGATCTAGGTGGATATCGGTGGCCACCCACCTCTTCCAATTGGCTCACATACAACTTTTATATTGGCAGTTACAATTTTCAACTTGGCCATTTTTTCTATCTTTTCGGGTCCTAAACTTTTGGGGTTGTTTTGAGGCCCTAAACAACGTTTTTGGGCCCGCCACAATCACACTATTGATGGAGTCAGAGTGTGAAATCATAATGTGTAGTTATTAGATATACCTTTCCAATGGGATATCGTGTGCCTAAAATGAAGATCATATGCAAAATTTACGACCCCAGGAAGTTGATGTGCCAACTTACCCCATCGGGGCCCACATGAATTTTGGTGCTTCATCTCCTAAGTTTAGGTTTTTGGATGTCTAGGGTTTTTGTTTACTTCTTGATGCTAAAAATTCCTAGAGGCCTCATTGTAATGTGTTCATACGAATGTGCTTAGCCGCCACTTATCTTCTCATAGATTAACTATCATCATTCAAGCAAGATTGTTTTCATTCTGCATTTTACAGTTTCAACAGATTTCTTTATTGAATAGAAGTTAAGTTCCACTGTATATTTGTTATTTTTCTTTGTATATCTGTGTTAATGTTATAGATATGTTTTTCATTTCGTTCTTCTCATAAATATGGATCAATGGTATCAGAGAGGTCTACTCTTCATTTGTTTCTATGTGCATGTCCCCAACGAGGTCAAGGTATACGCAATTGGGATTCGACCTAGTTGAGACTTTGTAATGTCGGTCTCATCGAACCTGAAGGTCTCCCATGGGGTAAGAAAAGAGAGACGATGGGGCAAGATATCCCTTTAAATTGTTGCTTGAGGAAGCCCTCCCGTGACAAAGGAACAAGATGATGGATAACTTTGCACAAATTCTTTGAGAACTACCAACAGATGACACATCTTCCTCAAGCAGAGGCGCCGCCCCCTTCAAGGTACAAATCAATTTTGATATTCCTATATTCGAAGTTCAAATAGATGCAGATGTTGTATAAAAATGGTTAAACCTTCTAGAAGGGTATTTTTTTGTCCATAACTTTTTCGATAGAGAAATGATTACATTTTCACTCCTTAAGGTCGTCCCCCATGTGAAAGATTGGTGGGAGACTTTCAGTGAGAAAAATGAAACAAAGGAATCTACATTATTTGTAGTTGCACCCACTTGGGGTTCCTTTATGAATGTTATTATGGAACAATACTACCCTGTTGGAAGTGATGACGACTTATACACAAGATGGACCACACTACGATAGGAAAGGGACCAAACAGTGCAATAGTTCATCAATGTATTCCATACCTTGTGCACCAAGATGAGTATCAAAGACTTTGAATAACATATGGTGCTTAAGTACTGCGGCAGTCTGCATAGATACATCTAGATAGAAATTTAGTTTTTGGACATATCTTCCTTTGGAACGACCTATCAATATGTCGTCAAAATCGAGCATAAGCTTAAACAAAAGACACGACATTTTGGGTTTGCAAACCCCTCACAACAGAAGCAAGGCAAAGGCGGCCCCAAACCGCAGAACAAAGGGCAGAGAAAGGATGGACAACCTTAGGAAAATCGGTCTAAACTGTAAACAAAGAAACACAATGGGAAGGAAAAGAAAGACACTAAAAAATGGTGTGAGTTCCATAAGATCCCCTAGAATAACACAATTGAATGTCACTCAAAGCAATCATTGGTGGTTGAGGTGAAACCCTATGAATCAAATGTAGGCTCCGACTATGAGTCTAAACCAAAAAAAGGGATACATATCATTGATGCAAAACCTAGTGCCACCGTTGTTAACATCACCAAGGTCCAACCCGACGAACCTAATGAAAGAGAGGAAGGTGAGTGCCTCTTTCATTCATAGATGTGGGTGAAGGGTACTTTGTTGCACTTCATTGTTTATAGCAGTAGCCAGAAGAACCTCATCTCAGTGGAGGTCGTCAAGTGGTTGGATCTGTCGACAACACCACACCCACAACCATACACCATCGGATGGATCCGCCAAGGGATCGATCTTCACGTCAACCAAAAGTGTCACCTAACATACGACATCAAGCCCTTCAAAGATGAGGTATTGTGTGATGTTCCCCCCCTTGAATTTTGTGATGTTCTTTTGGGCCAAACTTATTTATGGAAACATCATCTTGTATATGATTCTAGGCCTCGTAGTGTTATTATTATTTTGGATAGAAAATTATACAAGATACCCGAGGTAGTCGCATCTATCATCATTTCCTTGATCTTTGCCAAGCAATGTAGGAAGGTCATCTCTTAGACCGGGAAGTTTTTATTCTTCGTGATTCACGCTCCAAGTGAGTGGAAGGTTACAACCACATCCATGGCCTCTACGATAGGTCTATCCATGCAGTAGAAGAAAGTGGATAATCTCATGGAAGAATACAAATACATCTTCTCCTCACCCATTATGTTACCTCTGCACTTTCAGGTCAAGCAATCAATCGATCTGACCCCTGACACACTACTACCCAATGGGCTAGTCTATTGCCACTCTCTATAAAAAAATGAGGAAATCTGGTGCTAGATCCAAGAGTTGCTTGAAAAGGGAAACATATTCCCAAGATCATCACCTTGTGGAAGCACAATCATGCTTGTGTAGAAGAAAGACGGGACTTGGAGACTTTGCATTGATTAACAAGCCCTAAATAAAATCACAGTTAGCAACCCGTACCTAATTCCACGTATTGACGATCTCCTTGACCAACTCAAGGGGGGAAAATACTTCAATAATATTGATCTGAAGTATGACTACCACCAGGTCCCAATAGAGTATATTGATGTATGGAAGACTTTCTTCAAGTCCAAAAAAGGTCTTTTTGAATGGTTGGTCATGCCCTTTGGCTTGACAAATGACCCAACAACTTTAATGAGGACGATGGATGATATCTTGTGGAATTTCACCAATTATTTTGTGGTGGTGTATTTGGATGGAATCCTAATATTTAGCAAGAATTGGGCAGAACACTTGCATCATATTCAACAGGTTCTGCACAATTTACAGAAACACAAGATATATGAAAATTTGGAAAAATGATCCTTAGGCATGAAAAAGGTCCAGTACCTAGGCTACATTGTTGATGAGGATGGGGTGCATGTTGATCCAACCAAGATCTATGTCATTCATGAATAGCCATCCCTGACCACACTCACTGAGCTTCATAGCTTCTTAGGCCTTGCCAATTTCTATCACAGGTTAGTGTTGGGATTCTCCCAAATTGCATGGGCCCTTAGCCAAGTGACCAGGGGTGGTGCCAAGGAAAAATTCATGTGGGGCCAGTTGCAACAGAAAGTGTTCGATGATTTGAAGCAATGCTTATGCTCATCCCCAGTGCTCTCATTATCCGACCTGCAAAAACCTTTTGATATTGAGACAAATACTTCAGACTATGTTGTCGGCGCAATTCTCACTCAACATGGACATTCGATGGCCTATCATAGTGAGACACTATTAGATACTATTTGTAAGTACCCCACTTACAACAAAGAAATGTACTCCATTGTACAATCTTGTCTCCAATGGAGACATTGCATTCTTGGGAAGGAGATGGTCATCCACACTAATCATAAGCCTCCACAGTTCATATAGACACAAGGAAAATTGCAAAATGACCGCCATCATAAGTGGTCCACATACTTGCAATAGTTCCATCTCAACATCAAGTATAAGATAAGGAGCACCAACCATGTCTCTGAATGCATTGGTTGACCTCCAATTGCCTCAATAACCATGGTGCTACACTCCTACGGACATAAGATCTCTGGATGCCCCCAACTCTACAAGAGTGATCCTGACTTTGCCGCTATGTACCATATGCTGGGAAAAAACACATATGTCACCGATTTTCATCTGCAACATGGGTTGTTGTGCCATCTAGCCCATCTTTTCATTCCATCAAGAAAGTGAGCGAAGCTGATTTGAGAACCTCACTATATTCTAGTGGCAGGACACTTCAGTGTAGAAAATATAGTGGCAGTGTTGCAACAAATTTTTTATTGGTTGAAACTTCGATAGGATGTTAGCAAGTATATCAGGTCTCACACAGCCTATGCCATTGCCAAACTAGCCATTAAGAAACAAGGCATGTAAACCCCTCTACCTACTCTCGACATGCCCTTGGATTCCATCTTGATGGACTACATGTCAGGCCTTCCTTCAACCAAGCAAGGAAATGACTATTTTTTCATGGTTGTTGATCAATTTTCCAAGATGGTGATTCTAGTCACATACAAGAAGAGAATCACAACATAGGCCACTACCAAGCTCTTATTTGAATGAATGTGGGTACATTTTTGGATACCACAAACCATCATCTCAAATCAAGACAGTTGGTTCCTCAACACATTTTGTTCGAGCCTCCGGTCACAGATGGACACCAAGATCACCAAATCCACAGCCTTGCACCCCCAAATGAATGGCCAAACCGAGGTTGTCAATAGGATGATCAAGCATATCTTTCACATGTACAATTTCATGAATATGTGGTCATGGGATGAGAGTCTTCCCTATGTTTAGCACAGTTACAACAGATCCATACATAGCTCAAATGGCCACATCCCCTTTTAGGTGGGGTTGGGATTTCAATCATTGGGTCCCATGGATATTGCACTACCCCTTATGTCCACACAGGAAAAATCCTCCCATGCAAAAACCAAAGTCGACAAATCCACCTGGTCCATTGAAGGAATCCAACACATCCTCCAATAGGTTTAGAATATTTTGCAGAAGTCCAATGCCAAGTACAAGTAGCACCATGACCAACATTGGGTGCCACACAAGTTTTAGGTGGGAGATAAAGTTTGGTTGCACCCACAGAAAGAATGCCTTACAGGACCCCATCAGAATATTCATCTACTCTGCTATGGACCTTACACCATCATCAAAGTTGTGGATGAAAATTATTTTGAGCTCAACATTCCCCCCTTCTTTGGATTGCACCCAGTGTTTAATGTGGACCTCCTTCGACCATACTTTCCACCCTTAATGGATACCTCAAAGATAGAAAACAAATTGATACCAATAGAGATCAACCCTAAATACATGGAACAAGAAGCCACTGATCATATTGTGGAAACACGGATCAAGGGTACTCTCCAATAGAAGCTTCAGGTTTATCGGGTTTTCAAAGTAGGGAAGCTC
>WSFP011516078.1:0-12790 GCA_009831015.1 Picea engelmannii | reverse complement strand
TTAGCTCAGATCACTTTCTCTTTGGTTTCCTTACGAGACCTCAGAGTGGCCAACGGAGCCGTTAAACTCGTCAGGGTGGTCCATACCAAACGACTTGGGTTATTTAGACAACCCCGGACCGGTTCCACTCTCCCAGTTGACGGGCGGACTGTTTCGCCCGTCAACAAGTCTTTGTCTAGAATGGTGCGAAGACCCTCTCCCAAGTCCTCAAGGAGATGGAACTTTTGGTTTCTCCAGCACCTAAGTATTGAAACAGTTGGGAAAGTGGGTTCCTTGGGCATGAAAATGCACTAAAGGGCTTGCCCAAGCATGAGGAAAGGCATGGGATAGAAGTAACCAAGAGAAGGGGCACACCAAAGAGGTTGGCGCATACTGACATGAGGAGTGCACCAAGGTTGAGGTGTGTCAGTCCCAAGGGACACATTAGTTGATGGGAACATAGGTTCATTTGGGCTTATCAGTTCTACGAAGGGACATGATGAATCATTTGGGTGTGATGGTTCATGAAGGGGCATAACACACCCAAAGGATACGACAATTCACGATGGTGACCTTTGGAGTCCATATAAGAGAACAAGGAAGCAAAAAATGGATAGAAAGATTATCTATGTGATTCCAAGGTAGACTTGGATGAAGAGAGGCAAGATCCCTCAAGGAGCCAAGTTGATCTACATGGGAGGAATTGTGCTACCTTGAGGTGATTCTGTGGACAAAGTTGGGGGGACCTTCTTTTGGGTTGAGTTTGGGAAGCCTTGTCACAGGTCAAAGTGAGGCATGCTAGGAGATAGAATCAAAGTTTTTTGTGAAGTCTTGCAACATAGAAGAGATGGTGAGTCTATGATGGAAACACGTTTAGGGTGATCCGTAGGAGTTGCAAAATATATTATGATAGATGAGTCTTTGTTTGATGAATCTGTGTATGAGTGTCTTAGTGAGGTGAGATGAGTCGTGTGACTTTTCCCAAGTTGTAAACATATTCGATAGTGCTCTGTTGGCACAGGGGTAGACCCAAGGTTTAGCTCCAAGAGTGCACCAACAATCCCTAACTACTCGCCCTTTCGACAACACCTGTGAAGAAGATGCAGTCTCACCCAAAGAAACTATGGGGGGGTTGCAGGACAAAGATGTCAACAACCAAGGGGAATATAAAGTGGATTCAATACTAGAACAATATAACATACATATATCACTTATCGGCTTAGATCTACTCCACACAACTATCTATCAGATCTAATTCAGTAATGCAATAGAAATATATCAAAGGGAAAAGAGTATAACATCAATCACACACTACACAAAGTATATTTGGTTCATCCTCTCTCTAGGGCTACGTCCACATAACTATGCTTATAATATATTAAGATGAAGCATACAGTTCTTGTCTGCACTCTCAACTAGCAAATATTATTTCTTCTTCTCTCTATCTCTCCCCTCCCTGCGTACCTAGTTGCAAGGTTGATCTTTGAACCCAACTAGAGATCTTACAATACAGAAGGCTCTCATACTCAACACTTCTCTCTCTCTCTCTCTCTCAATATTACTCGCTTGGTCACACAATGACAAAGACAACAACAATCATAACACCAACAACAGTAACAACAACAACCCATCTCAGGTCCTCTTGACCTCTATTTATACATTACAATCACTCATCAACATCCTTACACTGAAACCTAGGTGTCAAAACCCTAGATACCAAAACCCTAGGTGTCTAAAACCCTAGGTCAACTTGACCCATGTTTTTAGGGCTTCGCCAACCTATCTTTCCTTCCTTCTCATGCGGTGCTCTAAAGCATCCAATGGTGGATTTTTCCACTTGCTGAGTTGCCCACGATCCTTATTCCTTGTTGATCTGTCATCCTCGATCTCCTCATCCATCGACTTGCTTCCTTTTACTACACTTCATCTCTTCTTCTCTTTTTCTCACTTTGAACCAGTAACAATCACTACATTTTCCATGCAATTCGTATTTTTCCTTTTCTTCGTTGATCTTCACTAACTTTCATAACCAAGGGACAACATGCTCCCAACACTCACCTGTGACTCCTCTCGAGGCACTTCAAATATGACCTTTCTATTTTACTTTGACTTCGGATTGCGTAGTGCAGCCTTTGCTTTTTTCTCTATGCCTCTTCTCCTTCCTTGTGCAGACTGTCTTTTCTGTGTCTGGTACCCAGTTTTAACTGCACCTGGTACCTAGACCCTTTTCTTCAAGCTTTCACTGAGAGTTGCGAGGCAGCTGGTTGTCATAATACAAATTCAACCGACTCCCATTCACTAATACTTCCTTCCATTCTCCCTTCAAAGTCTTCAACTGAGCAACTCCTCCTTTTGTAACATATGCAACCTCATAGGGCTCAAGACAATGTGTTTTGAACTTTTCAGGATGTTTGATGAACTTAATGTCGTATACCAATACCAGATCACCTTGCTTAAATTCCTTCTTCTTAATGTGTCTGTCATGGTAGGCCTTCTCTCTTTGTTTCTATACATGCTGATGAAATCCTGCAACAAATCTTTCTTCCTCCAATTCGACCAACTGTGCAAGCCTCTCTTGAGCAACGCCAGTGTCATCCATATCTATAAAGGCAATAATTCTTAGGCTTGGTACCAAATATTCCATTGGGACAACGACTTCGAGACCGTATACCAACTTAAAAGGGGTCTGCATTATTAGCTTCTTGCAAGTGGTTCTATAGTCCCATAGTACTTCTGGTACTCTTAAATCCCAGTCGTCCATGTTCACACTGCAAATCTTTGTCAGCACTGTCTCCAAGATATTATTGAATTCTTCCACTATCCCATTTGCTTGTGGATGGTAAGGCATGCTATTCTGATGGTGGACTGCAAATTCTTTAGTCAGGGCTTCAACTGTTTTATTTATGAAATGTGTGCCTTGATCACTCATAAGGATCTTTGGGAATCCAAACCTGGTTATGATGTCATCAAATATGAAGCACACAACTTTAGTTTCACTACAGTCCTTAACTTCTCTTGCTTCGACCCATCTGGTCAAATATTCTGTCGCAGTAATGATGTACATTGCTCCTGTGCGCTTTCCTGGTGGGTTTATAGGTCCCATGAAGTCAATGGCCCATTTCTCAAATGCTCGTAGGGTCAAATGTGGTGCTAATGGAATTTCATCTCTTCTGGATGGTTTCCCAACTCTTTGGCATAAATCCCAAACTCTGTAAGAGTGTTTAGCATCTCTGTGTAAGGTAGGCCACCAAAGGCCATCTCTAAGAACCTTCTGTGCAGTTTATTTCCCTGCATAGTGTCCTCCTGCAATGAATTCATGAGCTTCTGCGAGGATCAATGGTCGCTCTTCCTCCATAAAACACCTTCTCAATATCTCATCAGGTACCATTTTGTATAGTTGTCTAGCTATAAGTGAGAAGTCTGCATCGCGCACTACTAGTTGTTTCTTTTGGGGAATTGTATATTCACTTGGTGCCATTCCTGTTGACAAGAATGGACTATCTCTGCGAAGTGGTCATCAATATTTCTAATGGCCAATAACTGTGCATCTGATAGTGCATCCTCCAAACTGGTCAGCTCTTCGCCATGTTCCAACCTTGACAAGTGGTCAAGGCCTTTGTTCATTCTTCCTAGTTTAACTACGATCTCAAAGTCATATTCTTGAAATAGCAGAAGCCATATGCATATTCTCCCTCCCAACACTAGCTTGTTAACTAGGTATTTCAATGCAGAGTGATCAATAAACATTTTAAAGTGGCATCCCAACAAGTAGTGGCAAATTTATGCATCACATACACCATAGATAATCCCTCTCTCTTAGTGGTGGTGTAATTAATCTCAGCTGTAGATAGTTTCCTGCTAGCAAAATATAATAGATTGTCAATATCTCCTTCCCCAGGTTGTGCTAACACTGCTCCTAAGGCAAGAGAAGACGCATCAACATGCACATGAAACTCCTTGCTCCAATATGGGAAACCCAGAATAGGCACAGTAACCATTTTTTGTTTCAGTGTGTCGAAGCTTTGCTGACATTCTTATATCCAACTAAATTGATAGTCTTTCTTCAAAATATTCTCCATGGGTGTTGTAATCTGGGCGTATCCTTTAATGAACTTCCTGTAATATCCAGTATGTCCCAGTGCAGTGCGCAACTGTTTGACTGAATTAGGGGGTGGCAGATCAACTATAATGGCAATTTTAGATGGATCTACCAACAATCCCTGCTTCCATACAATATGACCTAATAAAACTCCAATTGATGAGAAGAATATTCACTTATTGAGATTCAAGGCAATTTGACACTACCTGCATTTGTCCAACATTAGCCTTAGACATTCAATATGATTTTTCAATAAGCTAAAAACAATCCAATCATCAAAATATGCTTCTAGGAATTTATGTAGAAACTCCTTGAATGCTTCGAACACCACCCTGGAAAATATGGTAGGGGAATTCTTCAATCCAAATGGCATCACTCTATACTGGTAGGATCTCCATTTTTTTTCAAATGTGGTCTTATGGAGATCTTCCTTGGCAATCCGGATCTGATGGTATCCTGAAAATCCATCTGTAAAAGAATACACCTCCTAGCCTCCCACATTATCTAACACTTCGTCAGTGAATGATGTAGGGAAGGGGTAATGAAAATAGGCATCATTCAGCTTCCTGAGATACACACAAATCCTGATCTCTCATGTATTCTTGTCTTGTACCACCATAGAGCTAATCCATTATGACTCTTTAACAGGTTCTATAATTCCTGCTTCCAACATTTTGTCGAGATCAATCCTCACTTTCTCCTTCTATTTAGGGTTCAATCTGTAGGGTCTCTGTTTGAATCGTCTTGCATCTGGTTTCAAAGGGATCCTCATCTCTCCCATAGGCCCTTTAATTCCCTTCATATCAGTAAACTTGGTCAGAAACAAGTCCTGATATTCATGTAGTAGCTCTGTGATTTTGTCAATAGTAGAAACATCCCAGTAATCTCCAACATTTGCAAGCTTTAGTGTCTTCTCTGTTCCAATGTTGACCTTCTTAATCTTGATTGGTTGTCCAATGAATGGTAGCTCAACTCTTGGTCCTTCCACATCTCTCTGGACTTCTATTTCTGTGATGTTCACCTTCCTCAGATCATCGTCTTCATCAGCATTGATGTTGTAACAACCTTGCAGTTTCTGGAGAGGTGCAGTCCATTCGTCCTCTTCTTGTTCTAAAGGGGGGATAGAGGCCTCCTCGAATAATTTCTGTCTTACAATCTGTAATGCTTGATATACTTAAGGATATTGACTATCAAATAAGAAGGTGGTTACAAAGTTTTGAGTCATACCTTCCCAATCTGCAGTGATGAGGTGCATCTCCACTTGAAGGTACCAGTTGATAGGGGTCATGTCTGGTGTGTTAATGAAATTGTGCACCCACTGCTCTTGAGGAATGGTTCTATAGGCTTCCTTGCAACTTCACACATGGTCCTTTGGGAAACCTTGACATGTGTACTGAACTTCGCAACCTTCCACTTGTGCTGAGAACTGTACGGTCATCAGGGTACGACATTGTACCCATTCTGTAATGTTGTTTTTGTGTGTCCCCCACCATCTCGTTGGTGTTGATTTCAAGGCCTCATCCATTTCCAAAAATCTCTGTTGTGTTGGTACACTTTCTTCAAATTCCAACAAGAAGGTTTCTAAAGGATTCACACCATCAAAGGTGGGAAAGTTACTCACTGTTGTGTCGATCCAGCGAACATCTTTGGTTAATCTAACACATCTCCTTGTAGAGACTTCATACATTTTGTTCTGTCAGTTCTCCAGCGCTTCTTCTGAATCTGATGAACATGAGTTGTCACTTCGCCAACTTAGGTTTCCATCAGTCGTAGGATTAATGTAATCATGTTGTTTAGCTGTTAGTTTGTATATGTTTTCCAGTTCATAGGCACGATCTTCTTCTCTGGTGGGTTTTGTGTATCACTGACCTTCATATGGATCTAAAGGTGGAATGAACCTAAGGCCATCTCTTTCAAATTTCATACTTCTTTTCTTTAAATCAACCACAGTGGAATTATTGAAAGCCCAGTCAATTCCTAACAACGCAGGGTAAGGGGAACTATCATCAACTATCTCAATTACCTCAAAATATGCAAATGTTCTTACTCTGTCGATGTCCACAGGGACATGTTCCAATCTGCCAAATGGGCTTACTGCCTACTGATTAGCCATCCTAATCTTGATAGGGGAATGGATCAAATTTGGTTTTCCCATAAGTTCCCAGGTTTGCTTCGTCATGACATTGACCTCCAACCCTAAGTCAAGGACCACATAGTCTATATCATATTCTCCTATCTAATAATTTAAGTGTAGTTACTTATTTGTCATTATCTTCTTGGATAGTTGATGTACTTCTTTATTCAGTAAAGGATCTATCCTTCCTATATCATATTGTCTGATTAAATCTTGTAGATCTTGTACAATGCTCTCATCCTGAATCAACTTAATACAAGTATATAAAAATTCCATGAGCTTGCTTACCTCTTGTCCCTCTTTTAGCAAAGCAGACTGATCGAATTCCAGAGGCATTCCATATTCTCTTACTTTTGGCCGTGTATTTGATGAAGAACCTTGGTCTGCTTTGAACTCTTTTCTTTCCTCCTCAAATATTTGTCTTTCTTTCTTTGCATCAAAGGTTTGGGTCTTCTTTGTACCTTTCCTGACTCCTAAGTCTTCTGTAGTATTTCCTTGGGTTAGTCTGTATTTTCCTATAACAATGCTTCCTCTAGTGATAAAAATGACTCTAGGGTATTCTCTGTGAGGTTTAACATATATCAGTTGCACTTGTAGGTTCTACTGAGGTCATCATTTCTCTTGAAGTTTAGCCAGCAATGCTGGACATTCCTCAATGACATGCTCGAAAGAGTTGTATTAGTTGCAAGTGGTGCAAGGGTTCTGACAATCCCTTGCTAAGTATCCTAGTTGTGTGCAGTTGTAACAGATGATCTATCCTTGGCCTCGACCCATACCTCCTCCTCATCCTCATCCTCTGAATCCACCGCAAGGATTGAAGTTTCCTCTCCCAAGGGATTTATATTGCGTAGTGTTTCCTTCATGTTGTACTTCACCTTGAATTTTTTATATGCCTCTTGACCTTCCGTGCATGAGTTCATAAGCCCTAAAATCCCTATCATCATGCCCCACTGACTTACAGAATGTGCAATACAAATTTTTAGGTGTCTAAACAAATTTTTTCATGTAATAACACTCACCAGGGTGATGTTTATTTCTGCATACCTTGTACCAAGGTAGGGTGACTTGTTTATAAGGGCTCGGAGCTCCATAGGCCAAGTATTCATGAAATAGGGGACAATTTTCCTTGTCACAGCCTTTTGATCTACATCTGACACACCATATGTCTTCTCTTTTATCTTTTCCCTTGTCTTTCTTCATATCTTCAACCTGCAGAGACAAATTGGTTAGCTGACTCAAGATTTGACTCATACCTGAGTTGAATTCTCCCATAGGGATTGAATCTAAATTCATGGTGATAACCAATGCCTCATCCTACGAAGCAATCTTCTGTTGCATCAGAGGAACTCTGATGTGTGGTAAGAGGGAAGCAATAAACCATTCTTTTTTTTGCTCATCTGGGATCTGAAAATTCAATCGGCCTGTTAAGGTCTTGAATATATAATCGAATTCCAAAATAGGTTCGGCTACCTTTTGCTTGATCTCTTTTAGCTCTGTAAAACATTGTGACTCCAACTTGGGTTTCTTGAACTCTGCAATCAACACATTCTTGATCTCATTCATTGTCTTAGGCTATGCAAGTCCTTGGACAAGCTTCATGTACCATCTCAGTGCGTGATCCCTTAGGGTAGTACTAAACTAAGTTCTTTTAATAGCTTCTTCAGTGACATTCTTAATATTCCATATGGCTTCACATAGGAACTAATGCTAATTAGGGTCTTTAGGCCCATATCCCCTAAAAAGAGGGAGCCTCATCTCGTCTGCCATAGATCTTCCTAGGGTTCCTGAATGAGTATGTGGTGGACTACTAGTGACAATTCTTTGAATGCTCTAGTGACTTGGATTACTTTGATTTCTTAGTGCTACTGGATCAATAGAAGGGATAATAATACTTACTTCAGCATTCTGCGTAGTTCCTAAAGTTTCTGGTTCTTCCCGGTGAGGATCTTCAACTTTCCCTTCCTTTTCCCTAGTGGGTTTTGAATTCTCTTCATCCATCATATATGCCTCTTCTCCACTATAGAAACCATTGTCTCCGTAATTCTGCTTAAACATGTTCACAAGATGAAATTCTATGAATTCTCTCCCACTATGCATATGTCCAACATCTATGTCGTTGTCGCTGTCCGAATTTTTGAACATTAGCTTTTTCAAATCCGACCAATCTATTGTATCTTCAAGATGTTCTTCTCATGCAATAACATCTTGGTCCTCAACTTTAGAAAATGTAAAAAATTCCGTTTGGGTCCCTTGAAGAAATATCTCTCGGCTTGGCTATATGAATCTATTCTGTCAGCATCAAACTCGGTGATGTACCCTCCAATGGTGTTATCAAACCAATGATCTACTCTCTTGACACGACATTATCAACTCTCTTGACCTTCTTGATCAGTGATGACGTCCAAACCACAAGAGGTCTATATCTAATCTCAAACTGGGTATCTACTAACGTAGCTAACCACTCATATAGCTCCTGATGGATTCCTCCAAAGAAAATCTCGTGTATATCAGTAAAGATATATCTCTCCAACCAATCCTCTGTACTAAGATTCTGGGCTTCAGCGAAGTCCTTTTCTTGGTCCTCTATCCACTTTTTAATTTATGTCTTTGATGGAAACCACCTTGACATTCGCTCAAGAAGATTCCTGTCCCAACAACAGAACCATTTGTTGGCACAGGGGCAGACCCAGGGTTCAGCTCCAAAAGCGCACCAACAAGCCCTAACTACTAGCCCTTTCAGCAACACCTGCAAAGCAGCTGTAGTCTCATCCGAAGAAACTATGGGGGTGTTGCAGGAAAAATATGTCTACAACCAAGGGGAATATCAAGTGGATCTAATACTAGAATAATACAACATGCATATATCACTTATCGACTTAGATCTACTCCACACAACTATCTATCATATCTAATTCAGTAATGCGATAGCATTATATCAAAGGGAAAAGAGTATAGCATCAATCACACACTACACAAAGTATACATGGTTCACCCTCTCTCTAGGGCCACGTCCACATAACTGTTCTTATAATATATTAAGATGAAGCATACAGTTCTTATCTGCACTCTCAGCTAGCAGATCTTCTCTCTTCTTCTCTCTATCTCTCCCCTCCCTACGCACCTAACTGCAGGGTTGATATTCACACCCAGATGAAGATCTTACAATACAGAAGGCTCTTGTACTCAACACTTCTCTCTCTCTCAATATTACTCGCTTGGTCACACAATGACAAAGAAAACAACAATCATAACACCAACAACAGTAATAACAACAACCCATCCCAGGTCCTCTTGACCTTTATTTATACATTACAGTCACTCACTGACATCCTTAGGTCAAAACCTAGGTGTCAAAACCCTAGATACCAAAACCCTAAGTGTCTAAAACCCTAGGTCAACTTGACCCACGTTTTCAGGGCTTTGCCAACCTATCTTTCCTTCCTTCTCACGCAGTTCTCCAAAGCATCCAATGGTGGATTTTTTCACTTGTTGAGTTGTCCACGATCCTTCTTCCTTGTTGATCTATCATCCTCAATCTCCTTGTCCATTGACTTTCTTCCTTTTACTTCACTCCGTCTTTTCTGCTCTTTTGCTCACTTCGACCTAGTAACAATCACTGTGTCTTCCACGTAGTTCATATTTTCCCTTTTCTTCCTTTATATTTGCTAACTTGCATAACCAAGGGACAACATGCTCATATTGTAACTATTTCATAATAATAATACTTATCTGAGTGTTAGAAACATCTTGTGCTACCCACACTATATCTGTGTCTCTTTTTTGTTTTATAAGTGTTCTCTTTGTTTCATGGATGCATGCTTAAATGACTAAGTGTTAAATTGTTAACAAATTTCCTAAGTATACAAGAGTTTCACTAGAGTAGGAGTGTGACTCACCCATAGCCTAGAATGGAGTATGGGTATGGTCTAGGTAAAGAGGTGTAGTCTGAATGAAGTATCCTTGGTGTTTCCAAGTAGCAAAGTGAGCAACATTGTAGTTCCACACACCCTCAAGAGTTGCATGATCATAGTATTCACACAAGCACATTGTGGGGATGTGACATGTATAAATATGGTATAAAAGGGTATAAGCTTTGGAGCCCAAAAACTAAGAAGGTAGTGTATAGTCGAGATGTGGTATTTAGAGAAATAAAAAATGTTGTTAAATAGGAAGTCCTACCAAGGGAGGAAGAACCAAAGAAAATAGAACCTGAGTTGAAGGATAACGAATCAGACTCTACAAAAAAACATGAATTATAATAAGAACATCCTCATACTTGAGTATTTAATATATTGGTCTAGGAAAGAAGGCAATTGAAAAAGGTATACTCCACCTGATTTCTATTCAGATTTTTCTTTTTTTATTACTAATGATGATCCTAGAACTATTAGGGAGGCAGTGGATTCAGGGGATGGAAAATTCTAGAAAAAATCTATGGTTGAAGAAATGGAATCCTTGGACAAGAATGAGGCTTGGGATCTAGTGGAGTTGCCGACTGAAATAAATCCCATTAGAAAAAAATGGTTGTTTAAGAAGAATTTGAATGCAAAAGGTAAAGTGGAGAAATACAAAGCTCAGTTAGTAGCAAAAGGTTATTCCCAGGTAGAGGGAAATGACTTTGGTGAATTTTTTTCTCCTATTTCCAAGCTAACTTATGGTTGACTTATTTTATCTGTTGTTGTTGCTTTTTATTTTGAAGTAGAACATATGGATGTGAAGAGAACATTCCTACATGGGGATCTGGAAGAATAAATCTACATGAAGTAACTAGAAGGATTTTTTGTGAAGGGAAAGAAAGAGCTGGTATGCAAGCTGAAAAAGTCCTTGTATGGGTTAAAGAAATCACCGAGGATGTGGTATAAAAAATTTGATACTTATATGTTGGGACTTGTCTTCACAAGGAGAAAAGTTGATCACTGTGTGTATTTCAAATTAATCGGTGATCAACTTATTTATTTGGTCTTGTATATGGATGATATGTTGCTCATAGGAAACGACAAGGAGATTAGCCAGGATGTGAAAACTCAATTGTCCTCTAAATTTGAAATGAAGGATATTGGCGCTACAAATTTCATTTTGGGAATGGAAATTAAAATAGATTGGGTGAATAGGAAACTCCGGTTAAATAAGAGGAAATATGTCGAGACAATATTGCAGATATTTAATATGCAGGAATGTAAAATGACGAAGTTTCCTATTCCTGAAGGTGTAAAATTATCTCTGAATCAGTGTCCTAAGACACAAGAAGAGGAAGAGGACATGTCTCGTGTTCCATATGCTAGTACGGTTGGTAGTTTGATGCAAGCAATGGTATGTACTAGACCAGACATTACATATGCAGTGGGAGTTTTGAGTAGGTATATGTCAAAACCAGGGAAAGAGTATTGTACAATAGTAAATAAGGTTTTTAGGTATTTGCAATGCACTACTAGTTATGGATTGTGCTACCAAGTAAGACTAGGATTGGACTTGTTTGGAGGAGCATTCATTTGGATGAGCAAAAGACATGTTGTAGTGGCACTCTTGTTTCATACCTTAATTTATAAAATATAAATAAATATGAAAATATAAAAAAATATCTATCGTGGTAATGTAATCACAATCTTTGTGTTTTGTTGCAAAAAAAAATTAATTATAAACCTAATAAGATTTTCGTTTTACAAGGATATACTAAACATCAACATATATATTGACTAGATTTATCACTAAATACAATGTCCATGTACCTATAGATAACACATTCACAACGATAGAAATCCAAACTTTAAAATGGCAAAGAGAACATCACACCTACAAAAAATTAATAACGACCACTTTGCATCAATATTTTATGGCAAGAGACATTGCACATTGCCATGTACAGAGTAAAGATTAAATTCATATTACTTTCCAGCCTAATAAGTGCATACAAAATTGTTCATTTATTTATATCTAGGTCCACGACTATGTACCATCGAGCGTGGCTATCTGATTTTAGAATTCCCTTAAAAACAAAAATCAACATGCCTTATATGCAGTGGAAATAAGTCATGGAATCCTTGAAAAGGTTAGAATGGATTTTGTTGAATTTAAAGGACTATGTCTGACCTTGAACGTTTATGGTTTCCAACCAAATATACTTTTATTTCTTTTGAAAACTAAAAATGACAGTGCATGCTTCAACAAATTTAACAGTTTTCCAATTTAAGGATTGGTAGAGTTGCAACGTTTCCAATAGATTCTATAATGCATGAGGATATGAGATTGTTATTTAGTCAAATATATGCCCCAAATATGTGCCCAGCTGTGACCAATTTTGAAACAACAAGAAAACATGAATTGAAATAAAATCATATAGAAATAATACAAGCATGAAGTATTACATACAATTGTGTGAGGTAAATCCAAATATGCTAACCATTTGAGCTCTTGCTTATCTTTTTGTACCTACAACATTGTCCAAAATTAAAAAAAAGACTCACAAATATATATAAGCAGGTGTCTAGTCGAAGCTATAGGCAATTTTAATGAACTAATCATGGTAGAATTGTAGGTAGTTGTTAATTTTCCATGGTATTCACCATTTGTACTCCCAAATT
>WSFP011516068.1:0-12791 GCA_009831015.1 Picea engelmannii | reverse complement strand
TTGGGATGGTTTTCTGGTCATCTTACATGGGTAGCTTTCCTCCTTGGAAGATCTGAAGTTGTTGGTAGCTTACCAAGTAATTTTGCGTAAGCACGGGTGATATGAAGAGTGTAGGAGAACTCTTCTTGTGGCACATGAAACCAAGTTTCTTTATGAGTTTTAGGAATGCCTGTGATACTTTCTAGATTAGGGTTCCTATCTTCATAGGTAATCTCATGTTCAGGACTACTACGTGGGAAAAGAGTCAAAATAGTGTTTCTTTCATTATATTGACCATGATTATGAAAATCATTTATGTAATCCATACACTTGGCCCTCCTTCTAGTGCCAATTATGTTGACGAGGCACAATTCTTCCTGCAACAGTGAGGGGTTCTCCCCGGTGCACAGTCCCAATTAGATTATGCACCGTTTGGTTTAGGAGACCCATCCAAAATTTGGACCAGCTTCCATTTCTAATTATTAGGGTGAAAATGGATCGTTATGTCATGAAAAGATGTAGATAAAGAATATGTATGAAAATAAATCTAATCTATTGCTAATCTATCCTATTCTATCCTAGCTAGGAGAGAACTATAGTAGCCAAATGAGATGTAAGTGAAACTAAACTCTGTCAAGAACCTCACACATATAGTTGAAATGAAGGTGCAAAGTTACAAACATAAGCACACATAAATATAACTAGAAAAGTATAAATTATATTTTTTCATACATTAACAACTCATGAGCTCAGGACTTAAAAATATAAGAAAGAATAACAATATTGTAACATGACATTGTGTGCATCATATTAGTCTATCAACAAATATTGTTCTTACAATCCATGTGATCAACATACATTCTACTTGAATAAGTTCACAACAAAATCAACCATACATACAAGTTATTCTCTCTTTCGAAAACTGGCCCCAAGGGCTTCTCAATATTCATGAACACAATATATGTCCTTGAATTAGTTATTGAATTTATACAATTATTGAAGATCCTTTCAAAAATGGGTCTCTTTTTCTATTTATATTCCTTTTCCTAGCTATTTTTTTTCTCTTTGTGTTCCCCTAAAGAATTTGTTACAAAATTTTTCATCTCCCCTCTTCTTGATGAGAATTATACAAAGAAAAGATAAAATAGGGAGCATGTAATAAAAAATTTGAATTTTCTATTTTGTTGTTTTATGGATTCATGTCCTGGAGGTATGCTACCTAGATTTCCAGTTGATCATGAAAATAAACGAGTCTATGGTATGCAAGATCTTCTATGGTGGTCATGTGCATCACCACATTGTCATCGAGGGTTTGCATATCTTTCGATAATGTAGTCATGAATACGTGGACCATAGTATGGAATTATTTTGGTTGAATGAGGTGCTCCTTCCATGGATTTTTTTTCGGTTGAATGCTTCTTCCATCATAATATTTTTCCGAGCTCCCCTATTTGGGGAAGTCGAAATAACTTGAGTAATTCTTGTGCCACTTTATGTATGCGAGAATAGTTTTCCATTGATCTGGTAGTTTCCTTGTATGCCTTTTGTCCTAGTTGATGATAGTGGTCCAATGCATACATGTCAGTGTTTCTTTTTCTGGCTGAGGGGTGATAGAGCTCTACTGGTGCATCTGAGTTTTCTATGAACCATGTATCAATGTAGTTCATGCCCTTCTGGATAATGTTGAATTGTGTGAGCTTGGTTTTCACCTGGTCAATGACAATAGTAGATAAGTCCTGGAACATGTGCAAGTGAGAATACATGTTGATAAGGGATTCTTCGAGATCAATCCTGAATTTTTTTGTGCTTTCCTTGAAACTCTAAAGGTTTCCCTCGTTGATCTTTATCTGTCGAAGCTTCTCCTCTAGCTCCCTAGTCCTTTTTTCTGTTACTAAATTTTGCTGGTGTAAATTCCATACGTTGTCCTCTCTAGCATTCCAAAAAGAGTATCTAGCTAAGGATATGGCTATTGGATCCTTATTGATGTGTTATGTTACAAGGATCTGTGTAATGACTGAAATCAAGTTATCTCTTGTTATTGTTACTTTCTTATATTGTTATTGTAAAATTCTTCCTAATGCTTTGTCGTATAAAAAATTCCTCAGGTTCGGTACATCATTTTTCCTAAATGGAGTACCGAGTCCCAAAATTAGTCCATTGAATTGTGTGTGTCTGCTGGCACCATTTGTTGATATCTCTGGGATATCAGTGTCCATTGGGGTTGTCTCATTGTTTATAGTTTTTTCATATTTCTTTCTATGTTCTTCCTTTGATGCTCTGTCCACCACCTCCTTTGTTTCTTTCTATGTTGGCTCTGCTGCAACATTTTCTACTGCTACTGCGTCTGTCACAAATTTTTCTGATGTTGGCTTTTTCCTGTATTCCTTTTGGGTAACAACCTTTGATGCAACCTCTTTAGATTTGGCTTTGTATTATTCAACAATTTCCCTCTTTTTATCAGTGTCGTCATTATTTTTCTTTAGAAAATTATCTTTCTTCATCCTATTTTATATTCTAGTGTCTCTTCCTCCTCTCCCAATTTTGATTGTGTAGAATAAAAAACGGGAGATGTATTTCCCACTGCCTCTTCCCCTACTTTAATTTTGGCTTCTTCCCACACTTTATCCTCATCCACAATCCTCCCTAAGGGATTTCTTGGTATCTTTAAGGTGACCTCATTGTAATTTCTTGCACGATGATGTACCTCCTCCTCCTCTCAGAATTCTATGGTGTATTCCCAAGGTAGGTCTACCTTATTGAAATTTTCTTTTACGAACCCCTTTGGGTCATGTCTCCTGAACCTCTCCTCTCCAAACTGGTATGAGAGGAAGGTGTTTACTTCTTCCTGTGCTTGTGTGGTTTTAAAAATTGATTAGACACTAATGTATAGTGGGAGTGGTGGCCATATTTCCTTCCTTCCTTGGTATAACATTCCTCCTACTCCATGGGTCACCATTTGATAGGCCACCTTCTAGATTACTAGCTTTTCTGGAAAAAACCAAGGGAGGAGATGGGGGGATATTTTGGTTCCTTACACCCTGATATAAGTATCTTTATCCATAAGTTACCAATCCCCGATCCTTTTTATGAAAACTATCTCCTTGTTAGTCATACATGGGGCTGACGTGCAAAATATGAACTCGTGTAGGGGAGCCAAAAAGTGCTCGCAAATATTCTAGTATTCTGGATTGTACTTGTTCTCCCAAAGCACCTTGCAATATATGTGAATGGATTCATCTAAGGGTTTCCATTTCCACCCCATATTTTGGTATTGGTGTGAAACACGCATGGTGTCCATGAGGTACAAAGACATCTGGAAACTTGGGAAATTTCTCGACTGAGCTTCTACAACTAGAGTTATGGCTTCTGTCAAGTTGGCGAATATTATGTTATCCCTGTTAAATGATAATACTTCATCCATGTAATAATAAATCAGAGGCATGTGTGACAAGGAAAACTAGGAGGAATCTTTCTCCCCATATATCTTGCATAGCATGAATACCATATATTTATAAGGTATCCTTAGCATTTTAGTAGGCTACCCTCCCCTGGGTCTAAGTTTGAATTTATTTTATGGATTGTACCACCTGGGGAATAACTAGGATGTGTATTTGAAATCAGTGAGGAGTTTTTTGTCCAACTTCTTAGTCCCCTTTTCGAGATGATATCATCTTGCTAAGTCTTCGAGCCAAAATGATGCTATGGGTTCACTTTGAGAGTTAAAGACATATATGTTCCCAAAATCTACACGATTCAATATCCAAGCGATAGTTTCAATGCAAGGGAAAAAAACAACACAGGCTACTACTCTTAATATTCCAAATCTTCTAATGTTCAAGAATATCTTCAGTTCATCCTGGTATTCAACATCAGTGGATGAGTTCTTATTTTTTAACATATGATACACATCACCCCATATTAGTGTATCCCCTTCCTTGTCTATGAGTCCATATGTTTCCTCATACATGGCCCCAACCATGTCTGGTTCATATTCAATTTGTTGGAAACTTCTATAGGCTTTCATGGTAGGTAATTTATTGTTCGCTTTATTTCTCTTAGACATGTCTGAAATTGAAAGGTGAAGATGGGAATAATGCAAAGATAAAAACATGATTGCTATATAAAACTAATCTATCTGAGTATCTTCATCTACCTGAGGATTTGATTGATCTGATTTTGGGTGGAAGATCGTCATCTGATGATGAGAGTATAATGGTAGGAATGATGAGAACTTTGGTGAGGCTTGGAGAAGGAACAACTCAAAAGAGGTTCAAAAGGACAAAATCAGAAGGGTTAGTGCCAAATTATTTGATGAACTGGTTTGAAAATCAAATAAGTTAGTAACAAGTTATATAAAGGCCATCAAAAAGGTTAATCTGAAAGGTTCCTATAGAACTTAATTTTCATCGACCAAGTTAATGTTAGGCTTGCCGATGAAGGGGAGAAGTTGTGGAGAATCGACACAATTGTTCTTAATTCCTCTGATGTATCATAGGAGTGTTGATTAATTGGGTTGGTTGGCGTTGATGTCAACCCTTGAAGCAAGTCCAATAGCAACTTCCACTACTAAGAAATTTTGGCAGCATCTTCCGTAGCTCCAAGAGTATGGTTAAGGGAATTAAGTTTGTTTGATGTACAATGGTATGGATATTAGTGTATTTGCAGGTAAGACTATTCTAGATGGATATGTCATGCCATTTCTGTTGATATGTGGAACACCACATAAATCCTCACGGTTAGAGAGTTATGGCCTTTTGAAGTTGGAGAACCCTCATGAGCTATCTAGAAGGTCAAAGAAGTCAAATTATTCTAGAAGATCCTAGAAGAAGTTGACTAGTCAAATGAGTGAGACTCGAAGTTAATCATGGGTTAAGTTGTTGCAATAAAAAATAATTAAAAATAAATTAGTTGCAACTAGAAGTGGAGAATTTACTTTTTGTATAAAAGTGGGTTATAAGTGGGAAAGTGGTTATAAGTTGGTTATCCCTAAAAGAAGGAAATTGGGTTAATTTGGTTAGAAGGTAACCCCTTGAGGAAGCTAGATGGAAGTATAAATAAGACAGAAAGGCTCTCCTATTAGCACCTATTGAGAACATTGAATATCTATTATTGTGTAATGTTTATTGCATGTACTTATTGATACATCTGAAGTTATGCAAGTTTGAGGTAGCATGAAGGGTTCACAACGAAAGTTTCAAAATTGTAGAAATACTGGAAAAAAAACCCTAGTTTTTTAGGTGTATGTGGGCTGCATTGGAGAACGACGCGTATGTACACGAGCTGGAAGTATAATAGGGTGTGTACATGTGGGAAAAACCATGAAATATTGAGTTGTTGAGGGTGCTAGGTTCTTAGAGTCTGAAAGAAACTTTGAGGAAGGTCTACAATGATCAAATACAACAGATCTATCTACAGATTCAAGAGGTATGTCATATTCTATGTGTAGTTGGATATTGTTGTGTACATGAGATATGGTTATGGGGGTTTGAGGATTTTCCCTAGAGATTTTATTGGATGTATGACACTTACTGTATAAGCCATGTCTACAGAAATGAAATGCTGGTATATTTGGCATTTATCATTGGTACATCTTGTTAGTGTTGAGGCACATCTTGTATTTATTGGCACATGGTTGAGGGTTTTTTTGGCACATGGTTGAGATTGTAGTTTTGTATTGGTTCTAAATTTTTTGATGTAGTGTGAGGTTGTATATCAGTGAGGGTTTGATGTCTAGTCCATGTGAGGGTTATTACACTTGTTCGTGATTATACACACATGTATGGCACATGACTAAACAGATATAGATGCACTTGCTTAAGGGATATGTATGAGGATGTATGCATAGGGAACAACTACTGTTTGGACATAGTGTCAGGTTGTAGTTTGATGTGACAGAGGCAAAAAAGGGTCATAGTTTTTCAGGAAGGTGAAAACCCTAGTTTTCAGAAGGCGTATGCATGTTGTAGTATAGACAGGTCACGTACATACATAGGATGCAGTATAGATAGGTCACTTACATACACGAGATGCAACAAAGGAAGGTCACATACCTGTTCGGTTTTTTTTGGTAGAGGAAGGTTACAGGTATATCTTGATCATAGGTTATTGGTACATGTTGGTTATAGGTTATTAGCACATATTGGTACAATATTACAGTGGTATATATCACAGTGAAAGTGTGGCAGTGGTTTCATCATTTCACTTATATTTTAGGGAGGTTGGATGTGGAAAGAAGAGGTGGTTGTAGCCACCTTCTGGTTTTATATGGAGAACATAGGGGGTTGTAGCCTCCTTCTGATTGTAGCCAAAGAATTGGGGAGTTGGAGCTTCCCTCAAGTTGTAGCCTGAAAATATAGGGGGTCAGAGCCTCCTTCCAGTTGCAACTAGAGAAAAAAGGGAGTTGGTGCTTACAATGAATGTGATTCTTAAATACATATAATAAAACACATTTCGTGGTTTTCTCCTGCATTGGGTTTCCACGTAAAAATACGGGTGTATTGTGTATATATATGATTGTTCATTGTTCATGGTTTATTTACTCCGCACTTATTGAATGATAATGGTATATTGATCACAAATATAAATAACACTTACATACTATGGTTAAAAGGATTAAAAATTTCTATTACTGATTCACCCTTCTCTTAGTAATCCAACAATTGAAATGAGAGCAGGTTCCTTCAAAAATCAATTTAACCATTGGAAGGTAGATCGTGGAGAGAAACAATATGTACAAATGGAATACCACAGTTTGATGGACACAACTATGCATTCTGGAGCATAAGGATGAAAACATATGTACAAGCACATGGATTTTAGGTTTGGCAATCAATTGTACATGGATATAAGGAACCCGTCATTCCACCAACAAATGAAAATGGAAGAAAACTCAGTTGAAACAATTCAAAAGAAAAAAAATACTCTTCTGAATGGTGTTCATGATTCAGTATATGGAAATGTCATGCATTGGAGCTCCGCAAAGGAGATTTGGGAAAAACTTCAGAATGTTTATGAAGGAGTTGAAAAAGTTAAGGCAACAAAGATTAAAAATTACAGAGGTCAATTTGAACAACTGAAGATGAAGAAAGATGAGAATATTGCAGCTTACTTCTTCTGAGTTGATGAAACAATGAATGCAATTAGAGGATTGGGAGAAGAAGTGGATGAATCTACAATTGTTCAAAATGTACTAAGATATCTTCCAATGAGAGGATTGGGAGAAGAAGTGGATGAATCTATAATTGTTCAAAAGGTACTATAAGAAAGAACAGATATGGATTCTATAAGCATGAATGAACTACATGTAATTTTCACATCCTATGAAATGAGGACCGAATAGGAGAATCCAGTTACAAAATAAGCAACATTAAAAGCATCCAAGAATTCAAAGAAAAAGGGTAAGCAAAAGGAAAAAGAAGATAGAAACAACAGTGACATCTTAGAAGACGATGAATAAGTAGTGAACTTCATTAGAAGACTGAAAAAGGGAACCGGCGATACATGGAGAGGTAAGCTTCTATTGATTTGTTTTAATTGTGATGGTATTGGTAACTTTTATAACAAATTTCCTCACACAAAAAAGAAAAGAAATGAAGAAGATGATTCAAATAGAAAACAAATATACAAAGGAAAAATAACCAAAAATAAAGTCTTCAAGAAACGTTTTTGCACCAAAGAAGACAATTCCTCGTCAGACGAAGATGAAGTCAGTGAAAGTGAGACAAAAAGAGTTCTATTCATGGTAGTATAAGAATCCGATAAAGAATACATTGAAGAAGAATATGAAGAGGAATAAGTTGACTCCATAGAACAATTTTTTAGTTCCATAGATGTTATAAAAAAATAAAAGAAGAAAAACAAGTCACTACAAGTGGAACTAAAAATAAAAGAGGAAACACAAATTTCCAACTATGAAGAATTAGAGAAGATGATATCTAATTTAAAAATTCAAGTTGAATAAGACAAAATAATCGAAGAAGCACTCAAAGAACAATTGGAAGAAAAAGATAGGATCATTGGAAATTTAGAAGCAAAGATTGTCACATTGAGAAAATATCTTCAAAAGAAAAACATGCAGAATAGTTCTAAAGTTTTGGATAACATTATCAATAGTCAAAGACCAAATCATGACAAGTTCGGACTTGGATATAATAAGATAGAAAAGGGATCAAGCTCCAAAGCAACATATCAAGAAACACATCAAGAAGTTATGCAGAGACAATCATGGGAGACAAGAAGTTTCACAAGGAAGATTACATGGACACTCCTCCACCTAAAAGATTCAGATTTTAGAATCAATGATAGTGAGAAACAAGTATGCCTCAAGAAGAACATGGATTCAAAAGAGTAACTCCTTTCAGAAGATCTGCAACTCCTAGGTATCAAACTGTATTTTTTGTTTTATGTTATTCATGTAATAATTTTGGACATAAAGTTGTAAATTGTAGAGTAAATAACAGAAACCGAAACAACTATGAAATTCATGCACTAAAAACGGTTATCCAAGAAGGTATCGTGAAACACAAAAAAAAAAGATACAACATGTTTGAATCTTTGAGAAGTGAAGTATATTGCTACAAGTGCAAAAACTTTGGACACATGGCCAAAGATTGTAGAATGATAGTTCCTCCTAGATAATCACAACAGAATAACAACAGTCATAGACAGGAACCTCAATAGAGAATATGGATAAGAAGGTAGAATCAGTATAACAATGAAGAATGCACACTTTCTCTACAATATAAACACAAGAAACGTGGTTGTTATTTTGACAGTGGTTGCTCAAAGAATATGACATGTGATGATGACATGTTTCTAACATTGAGAAATGAAATAGATGGATCAGTCTCCTTTGGAAATGATGACTCAACTCGTATCATTGGAAAGGGCACAACCAAAATTGGAAACAAGGATACCAAAGAAGAAAATGTTCTACTAGTGGAATATATGAAACATAATCTTCTAAGTGTAATTCAAATGTGTGACTAAGGTCACAAACTTATGTTCAATTCACATAAGTGTGAAATAAGAAAAGCAGGTTCAGGAAAACTAGTTGCAACAACAGTAAGAACTTCAAGAAACATATATGTATTAAGTGAAATTGGAAATGAAAAGTGTTTTCTAGGAAAGGAAGATGAAGTTTGGCTACGGCACAGAAGAATGGGTCACATAAACTTCAAAAACCTCATCAAAGTAAACAAAAAATAAACAATCATAGAAATGCCTCGGATCACGAAGCCAACCAACACATTATGCAAGCATTGTCAAAAAGGAAAGGAAACAAAGACCATGTTCAAATCAAAGGAATACTCCACAATAAGACCACTGGAAATTGTGCATACTGATCTAGTTGGACCAACTAGAACAAAGGGATTAAAAGGTGAGAAATATTTTATGTTATTGGTTGATGATTATACAAGGATGATTGCAGTTTGTTTTCTTAGGAAGAAATCAAAAGAATTTGAAAAATACAAGGAAATGGTTGAAAATGAAATGGATTCAAAAATCAAATGTTTGAGATCTAATAATGGAGGAGATCTTACTTCAAAGTAATTTATGGATTTTTGTAGCAAGCATGGAAAAAAAAAGGAATTTCTTTGTTGCTAGGACACCTCAACAGAATGGAGTTTTCGAAAGGAAGAACATGACAGTACAAGAAATGACTTTAACAATGTTAATGGATTCTAAATTGACGGATATATTTTGGACACATGTAGTGCATACAATAGTTCACATTCAAAGCAAAGTAATTCTCATAAACAACATTGATAAAAATCCCTACGAGCTATGTAAAGGAAGACCAACGAATGTGAATCACTTCAACAGTTTTGGAAGAAAATGCTACATCAAAAGAGAAGATGGCATAATGGGAAAGTTTGATTCCCATGTGGACAAAGGAATACTTGTTGGGTACTTGAGTACAAGGAAATCATACAAATGTTTTAATCTAAGGCTCAACAAAGTTATGGAATGCAAAAATTGATGATACAGGTGGACAGAAAATAAAGGAAGAAGGAAAGGAGTTAGTGGAACAAGTTTACGAAGAAGAAGAAGAAAAAGATGAAGAAGAAGCATAAGAGGAATATGAATAAGATTAGATAGAAGTAGAAGAGAAAAAAACAACAAGTACCTCCAAATACACCTAGCAAATGAATATAGAAGAATCATCCCTCAGATCAGAATATTGGGAACAAAGATGCGAGAGTTGAGACTAGAAGAAGAATCCATTCACCAGAACAAATGCACCTAGCACTCTTATCCTCGATTCAACCAAACAGTTTTCAAGAAGCCAACAAGGATGAATTCTAGATAAAGGTCATAGATGAAGAGTTGGATTAGATAGAGAAGAATGACACTTGGGAATTGGTTCCAAGACCAAGGTACAACAATGTGATCGAGACAAGGTGGGTCTTCAGAAATAAATTGAATGAAGATGGACATGTTACCAGGAACAAAGATAGATTGGTATGTAAAGGATACACACGGGTTGAAGGTATCAACTTTGATGAGATGTTTTCCCTATTTTCCAGAGTGGAAGCAATTAGATTTATCCTATCTTATGCATGCTCCAAGAATATTAAAGTGTATTAGATGGATGTGAAATCAACCCTTCTGAATGGGGAACTAGAATAAGAAGTCTACATTGAGAAACCAAAAGGATTTTAGTTGTCATAGAATGAATATTTTGTGTGCAGGTTGAAGAAGGCCTTATGTTCTAAACAAGCCCCCAGAGCATGGTATTCTAGACTGGATAAATATATACAACAAAAATGGTTCAGAAAATGAAATGCTGACAACAACCTCTACATCAAGGTAACTCAAGATAGTATTTTATTAATTGAAGTTTATGTTGATGATATTATTTCTAGAAGTTATGATGACAGGTTAAGACAAAAATTTGCAAAGAATATGCAAAATGAATTTGAAATGTCATTACTTGAAGAACTATCCTTCTTTCTGGGTCTTTAGATATGTCAAAGAAACCAAGGCATTTTTATTTCTCAAATCAAGTATACCAGAGATATGCTAAAGAGGTTCAGAATGAAAGATTGCAAACCACCCAATACTCCTATGAAAACGAGTTGAAAGTTAAGTAAACATGATGATTCAAAGTATTCAGATCAGAGGCAGTATAGGTCAATGATTGGAAGCTTACTTTATGTGACAACACCAATACCAAATGTAATGCAGGAAGTTGGATAAGTGACACAATTTCAAGAAGATACAAAGGAATCACATGTTCTATAAGTGAAGAGGATATTTAGATATCTCAAGGGTACATAAGAATTTGGATTATGGTATCCAAAAAGAAAGGATTTAGAACTTATTTCCTACACAGATGTAGATTGGTCATGTTGCATTGATGACCGAAGAAGAATAAGTGGATCATCATTCTACTTGGGTGAGTGTTTGGTATCTTGGCTAAGAAAGAAACAGTAATCAATATCATTATCTACAGTCGAAGCATAGTATATTGCAACAACAACATGTTGTACATAGGTTCTCTGGATGAAACAAAATCTGACAGATATACAGATTGAGTATGATGAGCCCATTTCAATATATTGTGATAATACAAGTGCCATCAGTATCTCAAAGAATCTAGTGATGCACTCCAAGTTGAAGCACATTCCGATCAAGTATCACTTTCTATGGGAACATGTTGCATAGAAGAACATTAGAGTTCAATATGTGGGAACAAAATAACAGGTTGTGGATACCGTTATAAAACATCTTACAAGGGAAGATTTTGAGTATCCTCGACAGAGACTCGGAGTAATTTCTACTCTAAAATGAATGTTTTTGAATTCTTATATTATATGTATTAGATTTACATGAGGAAGCACCATAAAGAGGACAATTAATTTTGGGGGAGAAGTTTCAAGATGATTTCAGTCAGGGGGAGCAACCCCAAGGACAATTCAGTTAGGGGGAGAAACCTCGATGAGAAGTTACCTTTTCCATTGATGTCAAAGGGAGAGAGATTCATCAGATGCAGGATAGAGAGCACATAGGAATGTTTCCAAGGGGAGAGATGGTCACATGGAGATCATGAGCGATATGAATTCAATGTTGCATCAGAGTGTTTCCATCAATTCCAAAGGGGGAAATTCTTGATTAATTGGGTTGGTTTTAATTGATTTAAACCATTAAAGAAGGTCTGGTAGCAAATTATGTAGCCAAGCAAGTTTGGTATCAACTTTTGTAGCTCGAACAATATGGCTAAGGGACTTAAGCTTATTTGATGTACAATGGTATGACAGTTAGTATATTTTCATGTAATACTATTATAGATGGATAGTACATGTCATTCCATGTTCGATGATATGTGGAACGTCACGAAACTCCTCACGGTTAGAGAGTTATGGCCTTGTGAAGTTGGAGAACCCTCATGAACTATCTAGAAGGTCAAAGAAATCAAATTATTCTAGAAGATCCTAGAAGAAGTTGACTAGTCAAATGAGTGAGACTAGGAGTTAATCATGGGTTAAGTTGTTACAATACAAAATAATTAAAAATAAATTAGTTTCAACTAGAAGTGGAGAATTTACTATTTGTAGCAAAGTGGGTTAGAAGTGGAAAAGTGGTTAGAAGTGGGTTATCCCTAAAAGAAGGAAATTGGGTTAAGTTGGTTAGATGGTAACCCCTTGAGGAAACTACATGGAAGTATAAATAAGAGATCAAGGATCTCCTATTAGAACCTATTGAACACATTGAATATCTATTATTGTGTAAGGTTTATTGCAGGTACTCATTGATAGATCTGAAGTTACACAAGTATGAGGTAGCATAAAGGGTTGAGGAGGAAAGTT
>ML891620.1:0-12791 GCA_009831015.1 Picea engelmannii | reverse complement strand
CATATGAGTCTCTGTGTGTGTATATTGTTTCTGAATGTGTGTTTTTGAATGTTTTTTGTGTATATTTATGAATGTCATGAATGTATGAATTATTCCCTTTGCAGGAATATATAGACATCCCTATCTGTGTGAGTTTTTGAGTATTTGGGTTCTTAATGATAGTGCAAGGAGTGCAAACCATAATTGTTGGAAAACTCTAAGAAGCTAGTGTAATGAGTGCACAGGAACTCAGTTTCGAGTTCGGGAAGAGAATGCCATCTAGGCACAACAAAACATGTCACAAATATTATAAGGGATAGTTCAAAGAGTGCATAGAGTGAGCGAAAGGAGTGTGCCTACACTTAGAGAAGTGTAAAATATCAAGGGAAGGTCAGTGCAAGTGTGCATAGAGTAAGTACAAGGGGTGCATAGGTGATCCTATAAAGTCTAGGACTCAGGAGGTGAGTGTAAAGAGTGCACAGATCCAACACTTCGTTAAGTGTTGATCAAGATCATAAGGAAGATTAAGTGCCATGAGGGCACAAGAAGTCATCTAAAATAACACTCTAACAATGTTCACAAGGTCAGGAGAAAGAGCGCAGGTGCTAGGAGGGCACAAGAAGTCATCTGAGGGAGAAAAGGGTCGAGCCCCTTTTTAGTTAAAGAACTCCAAGCTCAGGAGAAATAACACAAGTGTGCACAGGGCCTACACAAGGAGTGCAGAAGGAGAGAACTTACTAAAGTTATAAACTACAGGAGAAGCGCAAGACGTGAGCTAGAGGTCCGAGTCCTTTTGACTGGAAAACACTCTGAGGAGAGAAAGCACAAGGAGTGCGCAAGTGAATTTTACAAGTCCCAAACTCAGAAGGGAATCACAAGGTGTGTTCCCGAGTTCAATTCATTAAGATGATAGAAGATCGAGGAGTGATAGCGGGAGTAAGTACCCAAAGATAAGAGAAGTATATTTTCTTTTAAGAGAATGGAAGATATCTATTTAGGAGAAGACAAACTCTCTTTTAGTCATCAAATAAAGGTAAGGACCATGACCATTAAACCCTGAAGTCCTTCGGACTTCGCTACTTCAATAGTTTTCAAGAGTTTGTTGAAAAGGAGGAAAAATCTTTGAAGCCCCAGAGTTAATCTACGTCTTAGATAACTGGGAGGAGCATCGACCATTGGATTTTATGAGCACAAATCTAGGCCATTGGATTAGACCCCAAACTAGAGGAGAAGAGGAAATGATAATATTAGATCCCAACCATTGGATTTGTGCATAGGTGAGCATGAGCCATAGATCTCATGAAAGTTCAGAGATTCAGCACTCTGGAAGAGGTTGGTGATTGTTGCGTGGAGTAGGGAATCTCCCGAAGTCCCAAACTCCAGATAAAATCCTGACCGTTTGTCATTTGGGACACGTTTCATCGGATTACCGATTATTCAGAAGTTCGTAAATCCTGAGGATTGTGGGTGAAAAATGTTCTGATGTAAAAATTCCCAAAGTGATCCAGTTGGCTATTGGCGGCCACCCACCTATTCCAACTGGCTCCTCTTGTTCAGTTTTAGTTCAACAAATTCTTCTGTACTTCTTTCTAATTGCGGGTTCTACACTTCTGGGGCTGTGTGAAGCCCTACACATCTTTTACGTGGATATTTTTGGCCTCTCATCTAATCCAACTGGCTTATTTTGTATGTTTTCATGTCATCACATCTTGTTGTACTTCTAGGGCCGTTTTGGAGGCCTAAACAATGTTTTTTGGCTCGCCACAATCAAACTATTGATAGAGTCAGAGTTTGATGACATAATGTGTATTTTAATAAAATATCTTTCCAACGGGCTATCACGCACCTAAAAGTTATGACCCCGGGAAGTTGAGGTACTAACTTACGCATAGGTGCCCACATGACGTTTGACGTTTCTCCTCCTAGGGTTAGGTTTTTGGATGTCTGGGGTTTTGGAATTCATGATTAATATAAAAAAGGCCTCTAGAGCCTTATTGTAATTCATTATTCTCATATGGATGCACGTAGCAACCACATCTCTTCTCAGAGATAGCTACCACCATTCGAGCAAGTGTTTCAGTTATGCAATTTTACAGTTTCAACCTATTTCATTATTCAATAGAAGATATTGTTCTCTAGATATCTGTGTTATTCTTCATATCTCCGTGTTTATTGTATTCAGTCTGTTAATTAGTTTGTTCCACTCCTAAATCCAAATTAGTGGTATCAAAGTGGTATGCTCTTCATTTATTTTTCTTCGTGCATGTCCCCGAAAAGATCTGGGTACAAGAAGTTGGGACTCGAAACAATAGATTCATTGCAATATTGGTCGCTCCGAGCCCGACAAAAACCCATGGGGGACAAAAAGAAAGATGATAGAGAAGGATATCCTATTAAAATGTTGCTTGAGGAAGCCCTCGCGCGACAAAGAAACGAAATGATGGAAAACTTCATGCAGATCCTTCAACAGTTTCCCACCAGATAAGCATCTTCATCAAGCGGCCATGTAACCCCCTTCAAGGTACAAGTAAATTTTGATATTCCATTATTTGAAGGATTGATAGATGCAAATGTTTTAGATAAATGGTTGAATCTGCTCAAAGGGTATTTTTCGGTCCACAATTTTTTTGATACGTAAAAGATCACTTTTGCACTCCTCAAGGCCATTCCCCTTATTAAATACTGGTGGGATACTTACTTTGAGAAAGGGGTCGAAGATGAATCTGCAATGTTTGCGGTGGCCCCTACACGGGATTCCTTCTGGGGTGCCATTAAAGAACAGTACTACCATGTTGGAAGTTACGAGGACCAGTACACTAGATGGACCACCCTACGTCAAGAAAGGGACCAGACAGTACCAAATTTCACCAATATTTTCCATACCCTACGCACCAAATTAGGTATCAAATCCTCTGAGCATCATCTGGTGCTCAAATACCGTGACTATTTGAATAGATACATTCAAACATAGATGGAGTTTCTGGACATCGCCTCATTGGTAATGACTTATAGATACACTGTCAAGATCGAGTAGAAATTTAAGCAGAAAAGGCGAGAGTTTGGATCTGCAAACCCCTCACAGACGAAAGAGTTCAAAGGTAGCCCCAACCCACACAAAAACAGACCAAGTCAAGATTGTCTCCCTCGGGAGAACTAGTCCAAGCCGAACACAAGAAGGGCAATGAGAAGACGAAGAAGGACACAGGAAAATTGTGTGAGTACCATAAAATTTGTGGCACAACATCGAAGAATGTTACTCCAACCAGTCCCTCATGGTCGAATTAAAGGATTCTGAGTTAGAAGCCAATTCTGATTCCGAATCAAATCTTGAAGGAGGGAAGCAAATTATCGATGTTGGACCTAGTTCCACTGTCGCTACCGCCAAAGTCTGTCCAAGCGAACCAGAAGAACCAAAGGAAGGGGAACGCCTCTTTCACTCGCAGATGTGGGTAAAGGGGGCTCCACTTCATTTCATTGTTGATAATGGTAGTAAGAAGAACCTGATTTCAGCATAGGTTGTAAACCGACTGGACCTGGCAATGACACCGCACCCTAAGCCCTACACCATCGGCTGGCTTCGCCAAGGAAGAGATAATCGTGTCAGCCAACAGTGTCATCTTCCCTACAACATCAATCATTTCAAAGATGAGGTATTGTGTGATATTTCTCCCCTTCAAGTTTGTGATGTTATTTTTGTTGGGTATGTGTTATATTCTTTGCATGTGTGTGTGTGGGCACGTCAGATATGGCAACTGCATCTGACGATCC
This sequence comes from Picea engelmannii, assembly GCA_009831015.1. NCBI lineage: Eukaryota > Viridiplantae > Streptophyta > Pinopsida > Pinales > Pinaceae > Picea > Picea engelmannii. The sequence continues at coordinate 9,044 of ML891620.1, read as the reverse complement.
CTTGTACTAGTGCTATGTTCATGTTGTGTGCGTTGGGTACTTTCCTAGGGGGGTCCCAGGGGGGGAAGGTATGCCCCCCCTTCGTTATGTTCAGCGTTCGGGGCAGCGCCCCAAAATTGTTTTGGGCGCGGATTTTGCTATTTTTAGAGGTTTTGTAAATTAATCCCGGATGAATGGATTAGGGTTTTGGTATCTAAGGAATACCTATAAACATTGTATATATATTGTATATTGAATGGTGAAATTATATATAATGAATATAATAAAGGTTTTCCCGGTTGAGGGTTTTCAGTATAAATCTTTGTGTACTGTGTGAATGAGCCATTTATTAAATTTTGTTTTGCTTAAGAATCTATATGCATTGCTTTACTTCACAGGTTTGAAACTTACATGTGGTATCAAAGCTCGTTTATGGCTTCATATGGACGCCTTTGTTGTTGAGGGTCTGGCTTGGTCTTGATATATCAAGTTTATCTTGGGTCTGTGATAAACCTAGGTTTAGTGGGAGCTTTTGCAGTGGAGATTCCAATATATAAAGAGGAATGGTGAGCTCATATAGAATCAAGATAAAGAAGTTCAATGGCAAAAACTTTGAGGTATGGAAGATGAAGATGGAGGACCTTCTTGTAGACAAAAAAAAATGGATCGTTGTGGATCCTCGTACACAGCCTACTAGTACACTGTCTACTAGCACAGAGGCTACTGGTACACAACCTACCAGTACACAAACTACTAGTACACCAGCTACTGGTATGTCGAAGGAAGATTGGGAGAAGTTGGACTGAAGAGCAAGGAGTATTATTCCACTCTGCCTGGCAGATTCGGTTTTGTTGAATGTCTCGGGAGAATCTACAGCCAAGGAACTATGGGATAAGTTGAGGAATTTGTATCAATCAAAGTCCCTGGTAAAAAATTTGTTTCTTCGAAAGAAGTTGTATCATCTTAGTATGGAAGATGGAGATTCCATGACAGAACATCTAAATGCCTTTAATACTCTGGTAAGTCAACTTGGCTCTGTTAATATTACGATTGCAGAGGAAGATAAGTGTATTACTTTGTTATGTTCTTTGCCAGACTCTTGGGATAATCTAGTTGTAGAAATAGGTAGTACCACTCAATCTACATTGAAGTATGAGGATGTAGTTGCATCCTTGTTATCTGAAGAAATGAGGTGAAAAAGCATGGATGGTCAAAACACAGATGCTTTATTTATGAGAGGGCGTACCCAAGACAGGATCCCTGGTAAGCCTTCTAGGTGGAGATCTAAATCTACAGGTAGATCTAAGTCTCCAGGAAAATCTTTGAGGAAATGATGGAAGTGTGGTAAAATACGGCATTATAAGAAAGATTGCAAGTCTAAGAAGGTTGATAAACCAAAGGGATATGATAGTACCTCTTCCACAGAGGATAAAACCTCAACTAAAGAAGGAGGTGATGTTTACCTGGCATCTACAAGTACACATGCAGACCATGATGTATGGTTAATCGACTCAGGTGCGTCATACCATATGACTCCTCACGGGGAGTGGTTCTTTGAATATGAAAAATATGGTGGTGGTGATGTATTCCTAAGAGATGACTCGACAACAAAAATCTTGGGACGTGGAGGGGTTAAGTTGTTGCTAAAATATGGAAGGATTAGAACTCTCCCTAGGGTTCTGCACATTCCAAAACTAGCTAGGAGCCTAATATATGTAAGCAAGATGGATGATGAAGGAGTGGATACTGTATTTGGAAAGAACACTTGCAAGATGGTACGAGGAGAAATGGTGTTGATGAGGGGAGTTCATTGTGGAACTCTATACAAGTTTATGGGAAGCACTTATAATAATGGGTGTAACAGTTCTGTTGTCCCTAAGTAGAGAAATGAAGGAGACAAGATCAATGCTATCCCAGAAAAGAAGACCATGATGTGGCATCAAAGGCTGGGGCATATTGGAGAAAAGGGCCTGCGAACACTGCACGGTAAAGGTATGGTTGAAGGTATGTCAAATTGCACTCTGGATTTTGATTTCTATGAACATTGCATAAATGTTAAACAGAATCGAGTAAGATTCCCATCTGGTGCTACAAGAGAAAAGGGGATCTTAGAGTTGATACACAATGATGTGTTTGGACCTGTTCCTGTTCCATCCCTAGGTAAATCTATGTATTATGTTTCATTCATAGATGATTTTTCAAGGAACACATGGATTTATTTTCTTAGAAAGAAATCTGAGGTATTTGATAAATTTGAAGAGTTTAAGGCTCTGGTAGAAAATCAGACAAAGAAGAAAATAAAGGTATTGAGAACAGATAATGGTGGAGAATTCTGTGGAAATGAATTCAAATAATTCTATAAGAAGTGTGGTATAGCAAGGTAGAAGACTACTCCATACACTCCTCAACAAAATGGAGTTGCAGAAAGGATGAACAGGACACTGATGGAAAAAGAAAGGAGCATGTTGATCCGGATTTATGTAGGAACACAATGAAATACAAAAATACACATAAACGCAGAGATGCAGCAGAAATAAGACTTCATTTCATTAATAACAAATGACTGAAAAATGCATACAGACAGAATGGAAATAAACTAGCTAGGGCGTTGGTAGCTTATCTCTGAGAAGAGATGTGTCGGCTACTGGCCTATGAACTCCCTGTTACAATGAGGCTCGAAGGAATATATATTATTGAGAAACAATGGAAAACCCTAAACATCCAAAAACCTAACCTTAGGAGATGAAACGCCAGAATATGGGCCCCGTTGGGGTAATTTGGTACATCAATTTCCCGGGGTCGTAACTTTGGCATACTATTTCCTTTTGATGCACATGATACATCATTAGAAAGATCTATCCAAGGAATACATTGTTGATAACAAATATCAAGTTCAAACCGAACTCATATTCACCGAAGCATTCATGCCCAAAAAATGCCATTTAGGGCCTCAAAACAGCTCCAGAAGTTCAGGACCCGAATAACTGCTAAAAATAGTAAATTGTGCTACAATTAAGGAAACTGGAAAACTGAAAAAAACAATGGTGTGGGTCCAAGTGTAATAGGCAGGTGGCCACCAATATCCACCTGGATCAGTCCTCCCCCCTTAGGAAGCAATGGTCCCCATTGTGTTGAGTTCCTCCATGAGATGAGGAAACTTCTGCTGAACTTGGTCCCTGGTGAGCCACTTGCCATGGTGAAGGAGTTGGCCTGCTTTAACAACTCGATATAGTTGGATACCTTGTTGGTGGGTTTTCTTAATCTGTGTGTCCATAATTCGATCAGTTGTGGCTTGTTCCATGCAATCTGGGTTTAACTCTATTTGTGTGAGTTGTTATGCCATGTCGGATGTGTCTAGTAGAGGTGGAAAGTAGGGCCGAAGTCGGTCCACATTGAACACCAGGTGTAGACCAAGGAATGGCGGAATACCAAGCTCAAAGGAATTGTCCCCTACAACCTTGGTGATGGTGTATGGCCCATATCGGAGCGGGCGAATCTTGCGGTACGGTCCAGTGAGGTGCTACTTTTGCAAATGTAGCCACACTTTGTCGCCCACCTGGAAGTTGTGTGGCACCTGATGTTGAACATGTCATTGCTTGTACTTAGAATTGGCTCTGTCTAAGATGTCATGCACTTGTTGGAGGATGTGTTGAATGCACTCAATGAAGTTGTTTGCCTTGTCAGCCTCAGACTGGACATGGGTTGAATCTGCCCAAGTAGCCGCAAATGGCATGGCTACGTCAATGGGACATAGTGGCTAGAATCCCAAGCCCGCTTGAAAGGGGCTCTGGCTGGTTGAGCTATGGTGACCACGGTTGTAGCTGTGTTGTACATAGGGGAGGCTCTCATCCCATGTGCGTGGATGCTTTGAGTTGTACATGTGCAGAATGTGTACAATCATCTGGTTGACGACCTCTTTCTGGCCATCAGTTTGCGAATGGAAAGCTGTGGACTTGGTGAGCTTGGTGTCCAGCATCGACCAGAGGCTGGACCAAAATGTATTGAGGAACCTGCTGTCCCAATCTGAATTGATAGACTGTGGGATCCCAAAGTGTACCCACACTCATTCAAAGAAGAGTTTAGCAATGGCTTATGCTGTGATATTCTTCTTACAAGCCATCATAATGGACATCTTCGAGAATTGGTCGACGACCACAAAAACACAGTCATTGCCATGCTTAGTAGAAGGAAGGCTTGACATGTAATCCATAGAGATGGATTCCCAAGGTCGACTAGGGGTAGGAAGCAGAGTATAGAGGCCTTGCTTCTTGATGGTCGGTTTGGCAATGGCGCAAGTAGTGCAGGACTTGATGTACTTCCTGACATCCTGTCGAAGGTTCAACCATTAGAAATACTTTTGCAGTACTGCCATGGTTTCCTCGAACCCGAAATGCCTAACGACCTGACTGTAGTGCGCCTCCCAAATCATCTTGGCACACTTGCTTGAAGGNTGGAGGTGAAAATTGGGAACTTGCTTACCCTCCAAGAGTGTATTGTATGTGCGCCTGAATTCTGGATCACTTGTGTAGAGAAGTGGCCAATCAAAAGTCTCGTGCCCATAAGAGTTGAGCATAGTGGTTAGTGCCATGATGGGTGGTCGACTGAGGCAGTCTGCAACATTATTGGTGCTGCCTTTCTTGTACTTAGTGTTCAAATGAAACTGTTGTAGGTATGTGGACCACTTCTAATGGCGACCGTTCTGCAACTTCCCTTGTGTCTGTATGAACTGCAGGGGTCAGTGGTCTGTGTGCATGACCGTTTCCTTTCCCAAAATGTAATTCTTCCATTGTTGACAAACCTTCACAATGGAGTACATTTCTTTGTCATAAGTGGGATACTTTCGAACTGTGTCAGCAAGTGTCTTACTGTGATATGCCATTGGATGCCCATGGTGAGTAAGGACTACCCCAATGGAATAGTCAGAGTTATCTGTCTCGATCTCAAATGGTTGTTGCAATTCTGGTAATGTAAGCACTGATGCAGAGCAGAGGCGATGCTTCAACTCCCCGAACGCCTTCTGTTGAGATTCAGACAAAAAGAATTTTTCTTTAGCTCCTCCCTTGGTGACTTGACTCAAGGCCCAAGTGATATGAGAGAATCCCAACACAAACCTAGGGTAGAAATTCGCAAGACCTAAAAAGGTGTAGAGCTCTATTAGGGTCGTTGGGGCTGGCCAATCCTGAATGAATTGGATCTTTGTTGGATCCACATGCACCCCCCGCTCATCAATAATGTATCCCAAATACTGAACCTAGGTCATGCCAAAAGTTCATTTCTCCAAATTGGCACACAACTTGTGTTGTTGCAGTGTTTGGAGGACCTGTCGAATGTGGTGGAGGTGCTCTTCCCAAGTCTGGCTGAAGATCAGAATGTCATCCAAGTACACCACTACAAATGAGTTGGTGAATGGCCATAGGATGTCATCCATTAGCCTCATGAAGGTTGCAGGGGCATTCGTCAACCCGAATGGCATGACCAACCATTCAAAAAGGCCATCCTTGGATTTGAAGGCAGTCTTCCACACATTAGAGGGTTCGATTGGTACCTAGTGATACTTCGACTTCAAGTCGATCATGCTGAAATATTTCCCCCCCTTGAGTTGGTCCAGAAGGTCATCAATCCTTGGGATCGGGTACCTATTCCGAACAGTGATCTTGTTCAGTGTCCGATAGTCAATGCAAAGTCTCCAAGTCCCATCCTTCTTCTGCACCAACATGATCGGGCTCCCATAGGGTGATGAACTCGGTCGGATGTGACCTTTTTGCAACAGCTCCTGAATCTGCCTCTTGATTTCTTCATTCTCCATAACACAGCATTGATAGATGGGTCCATTAGGCAGTGGCACACCTGGGGTCAGATCGATGGGGTTCTTGACCTAATAGTGTAGAGGCACCCTTGCAGGGGAGGTGAAGATGCCCTCGTACTCCTCCACGACCTTATCCATATGTTTTTTTCGTGTAGCGGGGCCTTGTTTGGAGGTCATGGCCACAGTCTTCCTCTTTGCCTGAGGGTAGATCATTAGGATAACAAATTTTTTAGTTTTGGAAATGAGCTTACTGCATTGTTTTGCAGTAACCAAAGAGATGGTGGTAGATGGTGCTATCTCCGGTATCCTATACAGTTTATTTCCCAAGTTGATAATAACAACACGAGGCCTGGAATCATACACAACATGTCGCTTCCACAAGTACAGTTGGCCTAATAATACATCAGAAACATCAAGAGGAGTAATGTCACATAATACCTCATCCGTGAAGGGCTTGATGCTGTAGGGAAGGAGACATTGTTGGCTGACGTGGAGGTCCCGTCCTTGGTGAAACCACCCGATGGTGTATGTTTGTGGGTGTGCTATGGTTGGAAATCCCAACCGCTTCATGACCTCTATCGAGATGAGGTTCTTATGGCTTCCGCTATCGAAAATGAACTGCAATGGGGAACCCTTTACCCACATCTTAGAATGGAAGAGACGCTTCACCTCCTCTGGATCTTCTGGTTCCTCCTTCTGGATCTTCATGGTGGCAACGATAGCATTAGGCTCCACATCGATAATTTTCTTCCCCCTATCATTCCCCTTGTCAGGTTCTGATTCAAAGTTGGAGCATGCATCTGGTTCAGAAGCCTTCAACTCGGCTACCAGTGATTGCTTGGCTCGACACTCACTTTTGTTGTGAGTGGAGCTCTTATGGAACTCACACCACTTCCCCATGTCATTTTTTGGCTTCGTGGTGCTGTTCTTTGCTTGTGGCTTTGGCATTTTATGCCTTGGCTTGGTCCTTTGTTCTGCGGTTTGGGGGTACCTTTCCCTTGCTTCTGATTCATAGACCCAAAGTCTCTCTTTTTCTGTTTGAACTTCTCCTCAATCTTGGCAACATATTGGTACGCCACACCAAGCGAGGAGATGTTAAGGAACTCCATTTCCTCCTGAATGTATATGTGCAGATAACTGTAGTACTTTAACACCAAATGTTTCTCTGAATCTTTGATACCCAACTTTGTGCGTAGGGTATGAAACAGATTTGTCATCTCATGCACATCTTGGTCCCTTTGTTGCCGCAGCGTAGTCCATTGTATGTATTTGTCCTCATAGCTCCCCACGAGATAATATTGTTCCTTGATGGCGTATCGGAAAGAATTCCAAGTGGGTGTGCCCAAGAACAGAGAGGGTTCCCCCTCGCCCTGTTGCTCCGAGTAGGTTTCCCACCAGTCCTTGACATGGGGGCCGGCTTTGAGGAGTGCAAAAATAATCCTTTCTTGGTCGGAAAATTCATGAACCGAGAAATATCCTTCTAATAGATTCAACCATATATCTACGACATCTTCATATATTTGGCCCTCGAATATGGGAATGTCAAAGTTTGCTTGTACCTTAAAAGGAGTGGCGCCTCCAGAGTGGTTGTTGGATGTCGATGCACCGCTAGTGGGAATCCGTTGAAGAATCTGGGAAAAGTTGTCCATCATCGCATTCCTTTGTTTCTCGAGGGCCTCCTCGAGCAACATTTTGATAGGATCTCCTTCTCCCTCATCTTTCTTTTCTTCCCCCATGGACGGTCGTCGGGGTTTGTGAGACTGATCTTGCAAAGGTTCAACCAGATCGAGCCCCAACTCCTTATACCCCGACCTCGTTGGGGACATGCAAAAAAAGATCGAGAACGAGAAGACCGCTCTGATCCCACTGATCTGGATTTATGTAGAAACACAATGAAATACATAAATATACATAAATGCATAGATGCAGCGGAAATAAGACTTCATTTCATTAATAACAAATGACTAAAAAATGCTTACAGACAGAATGGAAATAAACTAGCTAGGGCGTTGGTAGCTTATCTCTGAGAAGAGATGTGGCGGCTACTGGCCTATGAAATCCCTGTTACAATGAGGCTCGAAGGAATATATATTATTGAGAAACAATGGAAAACCCTAAACATCCAAAAACCTAACCCTAGGAGATGAAACACCAGAATATGGGCCTCGTTGGGGTAAATTGGTATATCAATTTCCCGAGGTCGTAACTTTGGCATACTATCTCCATTTGACGCACATGATACATCGTTAGAAAGATCTATCTGAGGAATACACTACTAACAACAAATATCGAGTCCGACACAAACTCATTTTCACCGAAGCATTCATGCCCAAAAAACATCGTTTAGGGCCTCAAAACAGCTCCGGAAGTTCAGGACCCGAAGAACTGCTTAAAATAGTAAATTGTGCTACAATTAAGGAAACTGGAAAACTGGAAAAAAAAAATGGTGTGGGTCCAAGTGGAATAGGTGGGTGGCCACCAATATCCACCTGGATCACATGCTCAGTGGTGTCGGGTTAGGAAAAGAATTCTGGGCAGAGGCAGTGGGTATAGCATGTTACCTGGTCAATCGATCACCTTCATCGGCGTTGAATGATAAAACTCCACACGAGGTATGGTCTGGAAAGAAACCCTCTCTTCAACATCTTAGAGTGTTTGGTTGTGATGCTTATGTACATGTTCCAAAGGAAAATAGAAGTAAGTTGGATAAAAAGGCTGAAAAGTGTATCTTTATTGGTTATAAATATGGTGTGAAAGGTTATAAGCTTTGGAACCCAGAAACCAAGAAAATTGTTTACAGTCGAGATGTTGTTTTCGGAGAGGTAAAAGATGTGTCCAAACAGGAATTCCTACCAAAGCAAGACGAACCTAAGAAAATAGAGCTTGAGTTGGATGATGAAAAATCTGAATCATCTGAAGAAGAGGAAGCAGAAGAAGAAGAAGAAGAACCTCATACCCCAGTATTGAGGAGATCAGTGAGAGATAAAAGGAAACCAAAAAGGTATAGTCCACCTGATTTTCATTCCAATTTTTCTTTATCTATTATTGATGATGATCCCAAAACTGTCAGGGAAGTAGTGAATTTAGAGGAAAGTAAACTCTAGAAGAAGGCCATTGTTGAAGAAATTGATGCCTTGGATAAGAATGAGAAATGGGATATAGTTGAGTTGCAAGCTGGAAGAAAATTGGTTGGTAGAAAATGGTTGTTCAAGAAGAAGTTTAATGCACAAGGTAAAGTGGAGAAATACAAAGCTTGGTT
>WSFP011516065.1:0-12791 GCA_009831015.1 Picea engelmannii | reverse complement strand
TGGCTAGGTATAAAGGGAAGTGGGGTTAGGGTAAAGGTGAGGGAGGTATTTAGTATGGAAAGGGGGATAGGGATAGGGAAAGTAATATGTAGAGGATTGGAGTAAGAGGCATGGGTAAAATGGTTTTATGGACCTTTAATGCACGAAAAGTGGTTTTATGGCGAGTGAAGGGAAATTAATGGTGACTAAGCATTAATTAGCTCAATCACGCCCAAGTTGACTTGGCACCTCATCCATACGCCCTCCACTATTAATTAACTCATTTAACGCTTTTAGCGTTGCAAAATGCACCCCCTCATCAAATGGTGCCAAGTAGATACCATGTGTCACATTGAATCACCTCCAAATGTCAAAAATTGACCCTGCCACTTGTCACCTCTAGAACCAACCACCCCTGCTTTGTATAGAAACTGCAAAAACTAGGGTCTGGCTCCTAGAATTTAGGAAACTGTCAAAAACATCCAAGATGACTAGGAGAATACCGCCATGTGTCATGCATCTAAAAATAAACACTGCTAAAAATTGAATATGCTCGCATGTCAATGATAACATAATCATCGGATTCGATTTTCTACAAGGATTATGAATCCATTATCAAAATTGACAAGCAAGCCCCGCTACTCAACCTGCTAAAAATAGAAATTTGTTACAAATCATCTCAAAAGAAGTCCAAAAGACTCAAAATGTCTCAAGGATCCATATTGTATGCTCAAAATCTAAATCCGGGGCCTGGAGCTCAACCTACTAAAAATAGAAAATTCTTACATGTCACCCGAAAAAGGTCCATCGAGCTCAAAATCATACAAGGAGCAACCCCGTATACTCAAAACTAATCCAAACTGTCATGTGAACATCTCAATCATTGTCTCCTAAAAAGTAGGGACACTTCTTGTATGTAGAGAAGTCTCTCAAATGCATGGGTAACCAAGCTAGCTCTAACTCTTAAGAAAAAACAACCATGTACCAATCATAAGCATGTCTCTAATGGGAACCAACCTCTGACTCAGCACAAGTGCTAAAATCTGGGAGAATCTTAGAATGCCAGCCAAAATGGTGCATGTTGGCTCTTAACCCTCAAGATTTTCAAGACTAAAAATCTAGGGGTTAACAGGACCAAGTTTGATTTAAACAAATTGGGCTCGATTGGAGAGAGTCCAGTCCCTACTTCTCAAGCGCATCATCAAATGCAAACATACAGATCCACAGTCCATTATACAAGTAGAGTTGAAGGTCCACCCATTCCGCCTCGAGGTTATCTTTCGCTTGATCTCCCTCATCCATAGAGCCAGATCTTTTAGAGACTACTACTAAGAGAGAGTGGTTCCCCTACCTTGAAATTTGCTCCTTATAGGCCCTCGCCTCAAATCACTCTGCAGGCCACGCACGAGGTTGGTTTTTAGAGGCATCTCGACTTCTCTAGTCGATGACCATCTCCCTTGATCACCTTCCCCCCTTCAGGTTCTCCTTACATGCGTCGACCCATCTCTTGTCGAATAGACAGATTGTGAATCAAGACATCAAAGAGGACATATACAGATTATATATTCAGGTTACCTGGAACTCACCCCCGATTAGCCTAGGCTCCAAGATGTCAATCTGCTTAGAGCAATTCCTGAAGCTACAGGATGGTACCATTGTCCACCCCCCATACACGTACAAACATTGTTTGCATTCACTCAGGATCCCTCTATGATAGCTCCAGGTTGACTCTCATCGACTCTGAATGGACACTGATCACCATATCCCACGCTCTGATAAGATATGCCAGATGTGTCACCTACAAGAGCCAGAGACATAGAGGCACCTCATTTTTCGGTGCCCTGTATATTATGAGATCAGAGGATGTTTCTACTGTCTCTACTGGAACTCAAGGGACTCCCTCTCTACTTTCTTTTGATATCAGGATCAAAGGTGCCTAACTCTTTTCATCAAGGAGACTCTCAGTCACAAATCCCATCTCTCGCATGTCGCCTCCCACTCAGGACAGACTAGAAGGATCACTTCATACTTCCATGTTGTTCCACCAAATTGGAGCAACAAACGACAATTCGAGTTCTAGAGTACTTCAGACCACAAAGTGGTGAAACCTCGGAGCCATTCTCCCCCGGGAGATCAACCGATATGTTTGAGACTGGTTCTAAGGTGCGAGACCATACACCCGAACACGCATCTTCATAGTAACAGAGGGTTCAGCTCCAGATGGATTCAGAGCAAAGCACCTCTCGCTCATCGGACTTCCCCCCAACCCCAGCAGAGTAGTCATAGATCTATTTAGAGCTTTTGTCCTTTGACCTCAAATGGTAGGAGAACTGAGCTTCATGGCTCCTACATCTCCCCCAAGGTCATATAGTCAGATTACCCTATGGTACTCGAGGACTGCAACAATGAGCCAACGCAACCCCCATCACCCCCCTCACCATCAGTCATCATATCCAAGAGACATTGACCTCACTGACCTCACCTTCAGATATTTCTCTCTCGGCTAGTATTGATTTGTCCAACTACCATGGACACTCCCACTTTGTATCACCACACTTATGATACCACTATATATACTTCTTCCTTGGTTTTAACTAGACCTAGGGCTTGACCTTGTCGAATATTTCACTACGTTAGATTTATTTCTATATGCTTGATCCAGGTGGATATCGATGGCCACCCACCTTTTCCAATTGGCTCAAAACAGTTTTCTGGCAATTTTGGTAATTTACTATTTTTAGCAGTTTTTAACTTTCGGGGCCATTTTGAGGGCCTCAATGAAAGTTTTTCAAGATCGAGCTTCTTAATGATAGTCATAGGCTATGTTGAGCCCCCAAAATGAATCTCCTCGACGATACCTTTCCAATGAGCTATCGTGTGCCCCAAACGGAGATCGTATGCCAAAGTTACTCCCCCAGGAAGTTGATACACCAAACTACCCAAAACGGGGTCCACAAAACTGTTGGCTTTTCATCTTCCGGGGTTAGGGTTTTGGATTTTCTTTATGATAAAAAGGCCTTTGGAGCCTCATTGTAAAATCATCTTCTCACAGATGCGAGTACCCGTCACATCTCTTCTCGGAGATAAGTCTTTCACCATTCTAGCGAGTCTTTCACTCTGTATTTTACAGTCTTTGTACATTTTCACTCATTAATAGAAAATTGTGTATTACTATATATCTGACATATGTGTTTATGCTTGCATTTCTGATACATTTATGTTATAATATTGGATATCCGAGATATCTCTTTACATTTCTTTATTATATCTTCGCTCTCATTTCGTGCCGAAAATAATCCAGATCAGTGGTATCAAAGCAAGTTGCTCTTGATCGTTTTTTTCAGTGCATATCCCCGACGAGGTCCGAATATAACAAGTTGGGTCTCAAGCTTGTCTCTCTAAAAGACAATCACTCTCGCACGCCCAAGAAACCCTCCATGGCGGAAGAAAAGAAAAACGATGGAGCAGACGATTCTATCAATCTGTTACTTGAGCAAGCTCTCACGCGACAAAGGAACAAAATGATGGAGAATTTTTCCCACATCCTTCAACGCCTGTCGATAGCAACATGCACATCTTCATCAAACAACCACTTTGGAAGCACCTCTCCTTTCAAGGTACAGGTTAATTTTGATATTCCCGTATTTTAAGGTCAGATAGATGCGGATGCCCTAGACAAATGGTTAAAACTATTAAAAGGTTATTTCTTTGTTCACCACTTTTTCGACAGGGAAAAGATCACCTTCGCACTCCTTCAAGCTCTCCCCCATGTCAAACATTGGTGGGAAACCTACTGGGAGCAAAGTTCCACAAAAGAGTCTGGAATATATGGGGTCGATCCCACTTGGGATTTTTTTGTGGATGCAGTAAAGAAATAGTATTACCCTGTTGGCAACTATGAGGAGCAATATATGAGATGGACCACACTAAGACAAGAGGGGCCAAGTAGTTCCGGAGTTCACCAATACCTTCCATACCTTGCGCACCAAGCTGGGTATCAAAGACTCTAAATGAGATTTAGTTATGAAATATCATGGAGCTCTACACAGATACATCCAAACTGAAATGGATTTTTTGGACTTCTCATCACTTGGTGTTGCTTATCGATATGTTGTTAAAATTGAGAAGAAATTTAAACACCAGAACAAACGGAAGTTCGGGTCTGCAAATCCACCACAACCAAAGTATGATAAAGACAGCCCTAACAAACAGTGTCCCGAAAACCATTCCAAGCCACAGGAAAAGAAGGGTCATGGGAAGGCGAAGGACATCGGAAAATGGTCCAATTTCCACAAAATCCCCTAGCACAACACCGATCAATGTCGCTCAAAACAATCATTGGTGGCCGAAATCAAAGACAAGGAGCTGAACCCTGATTCAAAATCTGATTCAGAAAATACTGACAAAAGACGGATCATCGACGCAAACCCCACTACTATTGTTGCGACCGCAACAATTCAACCAGAAGAACCAACAAATCTTGAAGAGGGGGAGCACTTTTTTCATTCATAGATGTGGGTGAAGGGGATCCCGCTGCATTTTATTGTTGATAGCAGAAGACAGAAGAACCTCATATCAGCAGAGGTCGTAAAACAATTGGGATTGTCGACAACACCACACCCACAGCCATACAACATCGGGTGGCTTCGCCAGTGACGAGATCTTCGTGTCAGCCAGCAGTGTCGATTGTCATACAGCATCCAGCCCTTCAAGGATGAGGTATTATGTGATGTTGCCCCGCTAGATGTCTGTGATGTTCTCTTGGGCCAGCCATATATGTGGAAGCGCCACGCTATCTATGAGTCTCGACCCCGTAGTGTCATTGTTACTCTGGGGGGTCATCTCTACAGGATACCAGAGGTGGTTCTGACTACTGTCCCACCTAAACAGTGTCGCAAGGTAGTATCTCATACTACAAAATTTAGTTTCTTCACAATCTGTTCAAAAGGTGAATAGAAGGATACTGCAACCACTACAGCCTTGGCCCAAGCACCTTCTATCCAACAGAAGCAGGTCGACAAGACTGCAGCAAAGCGCAAAGATTCCTTCTGCACACAGACATCTCATGTAGCCAGACTGGTTAAAATGTCCAACCCTTCCAGCCACAGGTTCATGACAACCTTCAAAAAGCTAAGCAGCGCAACTTCTCCAACAAGGCAAGCAGCTCATCAAGAGGCAGATTCAGCAAACTTTTTTCCCTCTCCCCCGGGCACTCAACGCAATGGAGACCATTTCTTCCTGAGGGAGGAATGATCCAGGTGGATATCGCCACCCACCTTTTTCTACTGGCTCAAAACAGTTTTCTAGCAATTTTGGTAATTTACTATTTTTAGCAGTTTTTAACTTTTGGGGCCATTTTGAGGGCCTAAATGAAGGTTTTTCAGGATCGAGCTACTCAATGATAACCAAAGGCTCTCATTGAGCCCCCAAAATGAATCTCCTCGACGATACCTTTCCAATGAGCTATCGGGCGTCCCAAACGAAGATCGTATGCCAAAGTTACTCCCCCGGAAAGTTAATACACCAAACTACCCAAAATGGGATCCACAAAACTGTTGGCTTTTCATCTTCCGGGATTAGGGTTTTGGATTTTCTTTATGATAAAAAGACCTTTGGAGCCTCATTGTAAAATCATGTTCTCACGAATGTGAGTAGCCGTCACATCTCTTCTCAGAGATGAGCTACCACCATTCTAGCAAGTCTTTCACTCTGTAATTTACAGTCTTTGTACATTTTCACTCATTAATAGAAAATTGTGTATTACTGTATATCCGTGTTTATGGTTGCATCTTTGATAAATTTTTGTTATAATATTGGATATTCGAGATATCTCTGTACATTTCTTTATTATATCTCCGCTCTCATTTCGTGCCGAAAATAATCCGAATCAATGCTACTCTCAACATTATCTAGGAGATGTGTTTGCACTCCCACATTGTACCCATACTTATTGTAATCTTTAGTCTCATTGACCTACTTTTGTGGTCATTCGTTGGGCATTAATAAAATTATCTTATCTTATCTACAAATGGTAAAACGCTTGTAAACTTTTTCATGATAGCTCTTAATATGCATAGCTAGTGTGTTTTGTCCACTTTGGCTAAAGCAAATGACAAATTTCTTGGTTTTCTTAAGGAATTAATCTAGGTTTTGTTGCTAGTTTTGTAAGATGCATCCAAAGCACCCTTTTTATGCAGTGGAACAACCATCTCTCTTTGGATACACTTGACTCCATTTTCCCACTATATTTAAGGCACTGGTACCAATCTCTTCAGCCACCAAATTTTCCTCTTGAAACAATTTCTTAGCAAACATGCCAACCCCTGGATTTTCTCACTTGAAAATCCTGTGAGTTAAGAGCCAACATGTTCCATATGGATGGCATTTAGACAATTTCCCAAAGACAGCTTGGTTTTGAGCCAAGGTTGGTTCCCATTTGAGTTCAAGTGTTTCAATGATGATTTCCTTGTTCAAAGACAAAGATTGCATAGGTTTTCGGGAGAGTGGATAGAGATGACTATTCTTAGCAGTTCTACTTTTGAGGAGACAAAGTTCAGAGGTCCTCATGGAAGTTTGATGGTATCTTCGGAATACTTGTGAGTCCAGGATTCCAAAGAGCTTCTTCTAGATTACATGCATGACACTTCATACAGTAGCTCCAGTTTAGAAGCTTACATGTCGAATCTAAGTACGTATTCAGATTCCTCATGGAAAACCGACTCTGATGAGCCTAATTTCATCAACATGCAACTATTTTCTATTTTCAACAATATGCCATGCAATGTGACACATGGAAGCTTGGGAGAGATGACATTTGGCAATTCCAAGATGCGACATGTGGTATCCTTGCGAGGCACAATGGGTCAAATATTTCCCTCTTGTGGTTAGAGACCCACAACCACAAGGGAACCACTTTCCTTCGTACACCAGAACTCAACACTCCCTCTTACCAAGGAAAGTGTTTCTCACCAAGCCCATATTGTCTCTAAAGTAGACATGCTTGCCCCTTGGCAATGCCTTGGTGAGAATATCTGCCACCTGTTGATCAGTCGAAATATACTGGAGCTTCACTACCCCACGTTGAACCCAATCTCTGATGAAGTGGTATATGATCTCAATATGCTTCGACCTTTCATGAAACAAATGGATTCTCAGAGAGTTTGATACAACTCTGATTATCGCAGTGAATGACCGTCGGAGACAACTCCAAACCAAATAAACCAACCAGCAACTTACGAAGCCAAATGGCCTCGCAACTAGCCTGACTAGCTTCCATGTACTCTACATTGGCCGAACTCAAAGCAACTGACTTTTGCTTCCGACTAAACCAGGAAACAACTCTTGATCCCAAGCCAAAGCAACACCCTGAGGTGCTCTTCTTGTCAGTAGCACATCCTTCCCAATCTGAGTCTTTGTAGCCAACCAAACTAACTCCATCCCCTCTAACGTAGTCCAAACCAAAATCCATTGATCCTACTATGTACCTCAAAACATGTTTTGCCCCAATCCAATGAACACTCCTAGGCTCCACCATAAACTGGATGAGAATGTTCATGGCAAAACAAATATCAAGTCTGGTGTTGACCAGGTACATCAAAGAACCTATCAGCTACCTATTGTTGATGATTACAGCTTTGTGAGACATCCTACAGGGCACATTCTCCTCTGAGACTGAGTGAGACGACCTATGAGAGAGCCCTTGAGTTGGGTGTGCCCATGTGATGAGTGTGTCATTCCTCTATGAGACTGAGATGAAACGATGTGTGCCCTTGTGTGGAGTGAGGATGCCCATGAGATGGGTGTGTCGTTTGAGATGAAATGATGGGTACCCCTCTGAGGGGTGAAGGTGCCCATGTGATGGGTGTATCGTTCTCCTCTGTGTAGAGAGTTGAGAGTCGAGACGATGTGGTACTCCAGATGATTCTCCTGTGTGACTCGGTGAGATAGAGATATGTTGAGTAAGACGTCCCTGTGGCTGAGCAGAGGTGGACGTGCCCCTAGTGGCTAAGCACTAGTGGGTGTGTGAGATCCCTTGCTATATTGTCTGAGAGTGAGATTTACCTGTAACCCTAATTGTGATGTAAAGGGTACAGGTCGGCTCCACCGTATGTAAAAGATAATTAATGTTTGTTGTAATAATTAATTATTTTCCGAGTTATTGAGGTCGACCCTGTTGTGCCAATAAACAACACTTTTGGTATGTTCAGTCTAGTATAAATAAAGGTAATTTCCCCATTGAGGAAACACACAACTCACATGTAACTTGGAAATTTCAGCAAGTACATCTTCTAGGGCAAAAGTGCACACCTCTCTTGGGCGCTAGCTTCTTGGTTTTTCAAAGCACCCTTTTGTGTGCTAGGTCTATGGTGTGAGAGGTCTTTCTCTTGAGAATATAGCAAAGGATTGTTGGGTTTTCTTCCCTTGTTGAGAAGGGTTTCCTGGGATATCTCTTGTACATGGTATTTCTTCTTGTGATCTTGGTTATTGCAGCAATTGTGAATGGTGTAGTTGCATTTGTTTATTGTTCAAGTAAATGCTAAAATTGAAATAAACCTCATGCTTGAGCCTGGCATTGTGAAAATTCAACATGGAATCAAAGCATAGGTCTTGAAGAACCCATTGCACAAGCTTCTAGCAGCCATCCTCTCACTTCTGCAGATCGTACGACCCTCCTAGGGTTTCCGGAAAATCCGTACTACCCTCTCTTTTTGTGTATTCCAGCACTTAAAACTTGGAAGTTGGGGCTAAAAATTGCATAGGAGTGTACGGCCTCCTTCAACACATCTCCAACAACCTTCAAATTGCAATTCCGAGCATTTTGAATTTTTGGCCCTAGGGTTTTGCAATTTTCTGTAGAAAATTCAGATTTAAGGTGTTTACAGCTCATTGAAGGAGCCTTTCAGCTCACCAGTGTTCTTCTGACTTTCAAGGCTTATTTTTGGCAGTCATAAGCCCAACGAAACGTAAGATTGCTAGCCTAGCCTAGCCGTTAGGTTTCCAAGCCCAGTTGATAAAGGTTTGTGAAGAATCTAAAAATATGATGAACATAACTATGATGGAAGATAAGCTTGATGGATCAAGCAAATAGTCTATGGAAGCCAAGACTTCAGAGAGATGAAGACATCAAAGAAGAAGCCTTCTTATTCATTTCAGCACTCTCAGATATGGTTCCTACTAACGATGATATTTGGTTAATTGACAGTGGTGCCTCCAGGCACATGACCGAATCTAGAGATCACCTGACTGATCTTGTTGAGAAAGAGACCAATCTACATGTTGTTCTTGGAGACGATGCCAGATATAAGGCAAAAGGGGTTGGAACTTCTACCTTCCAACTAGATTCTAACATACCTCTTCAGTTAAGTGAAGTACTATATGTACCTGGGATGAAGAGGAACCTTGTCTCCATTTTTGCCTTAGAAGACAAAGGCTACAAGATTACCTTTTCTGAAGGAAAAGTTCTTGCAAGGCACAAGGACTCACATCTAAATTCGGCCAGAGTAATTGGTGTTCGAGAAAGCATCTTATAAAGGTTAACTATCAAACCAGTGCAGGCCCTGTTACATGATACTATCAGCTTGAGTGAGCTATGGCATAGGAGACTTTCTCACATTCATTATAGAGCCCTTCAACTCTAGGGAAAATGGTAGCAGGTCTTCTAGAGATACAAATTCAGCATAAAGGTGTTTGCAGAGGTTGTGCCCTTGGAAAAAATGTCAAGGGGTCCTTCTTGAGCAGTGACAATAGATCCAAGGAAATCTTGGACTTAATACATTCAGATGTGTGTGTGCCAATGATTGTTGCCTCCCTGAATAGATATTTGTACTATGTACTCTTCATAGATGATTACTCTCGAAAAACTTGGATTTATTTCCTAAAGACCAAGGATGGAGTCCTTGCAAGATTTCAAGAATTTAAAGCTCGGGTTGAGAACCTGACCAGAAGAAAGATCAAAGTACTAAGATCAGATAATGGAGGAGAATACACCTCCAAGTATTTCAGTAATTTCTGTATTGAAGTAGGGATCAAGAGGGAGTACTCAGTTCCTTACAACCCTCAACAGAATGAGGTTGCAGAAAGGAAGAACAGAACCATTATCGAGGCAACCAAAGCAATGATACATGATCAGAGTCTACCTATGATCTTGTGGGCGGAAGCATGCATGACAACAGTATATGTTCAAAACAAGAGTCCTCACCAGATTTTGAAGAACATAACTCCCGAACAATCCTGCACCGGAGTGAAGCCTGAGATTGGACACTTTGGGATATTTGGGTGTCCAGTATACTTTCATGTACCCAAAGAAAAGAGGACCAAGCTAGACCCTTCAGGCAAGAAAGGTACATTTGTGGGATACAGTGAATCTTCGAAGGCATATTGGATCTACATCCCTAGTCAAAGACAGATTGAAGTGAGCAGAGATGTTATCTTTGAAGAAGAGATAGCCTTTCAAAGATCCAGAGAATCTCAGATGGAGATTGACAACGATACAGTACCTTCCCCCCCTCCAGCAGTTCGAAGGGAGACATCCATTATTCCAATTGTTCCAGTTGATCCATTTGCTCCAGTTGATATCCCTAGAGACATTGCAGTGGGCCATAAAAGGCCTACCTGGGCTCGACAAACTCTGCAGGAGGCAGAGGACCATACAACTCCTTAAGGCACATTCTGAGAGAGCAAGAGACCAAAGAGATTTTCGAGCTATTTTTCAGCCATGAGCCACATGATCGATACAGAGCCTTCTTGACATGGAGAAGCAGCAGGTGAGCAGGTATGGCAAGATGCCATGACAGAAGAATATCAGTCCATCTTGAAGAATGATGTATGGGATATTGTTCTGAGACCAGAAAGGAAGTCTGCAGTGACTTCCGAGTGGATCTATAAGATCAAGCATGCAACGGATGGAAGTGTCGAGAAATACGAAGTGAGATTTGTAGTCAGAGGATTCTCACAAGTAGAGGGAGTTGACTATGATGAGACATTTGCTCCAGTATCCCGATACACTTCCATCCGTACTATCATTGCACTAGTTGCATCCATGGGTTGGAAACTACATCAGATGGATGTAAAGACAACCTTTGTCAATGGTGAGATTGAGGAAGAAATTTATATCGAGCGGCCAGAAGGATTTGTGATACACGACGAGAAATCTCATGTGTGCAGGTTGAAGAAAGCCCTGTATGGACTAAAGCAGGCACCTCGTGCTTGGTATGAGAAGATGGATGGATTCTTGATGAGTTTGGGCTTCAGTGAGAGTGTTGTTGATCCAAACCTATATTATCATATTGTTGGTGACGAGTGCCTGATCTTGGTCCTGTATGTGGATGACTTATTCCTTACCGATTCAGAAAGACTTATTGTTGAATGCAAGTGAGCATTAACTTTTGAATTCGAGATGAAGGATCTGGGTATGATGCACTACTTCTTGGGACTAGAAGTATGGCAAAGGACTGATGAGATTTTCCTGAGTCAAGGAAAATATACAAATGAGATATTGAAGAAGTTTCGTATGACAGACTGCAAATCCATGCCTACACCAATGGTGATGGATTTGAAAAAAATAAACGATGCTTCTACTGATTCAGGCGAGATTGATCCACATTTATACTGACAGTTGATTGGATCATTGATGTATCTGGTTAACACTAGACCTGACATATGTTATGCAGTAAATGTACTTAGTCAATTCATGAGTCAACCCAGACAGACTCACTGGATAGCAGTAAAGCATGTATTGAGATATCTACGAGGCACAGTTAGATATGGCCTGAGATATGCCTCCAATGTAGACTTGAGTTTGTAGGGATATGCCAATGCAGATTGGGCAGGGAGCACAGTGGACCGGAAGAGCACATCTGGTTGTTGTTTTACCTTGGGGTTTGCCATGACGAAGTTCGAGTACTTCCGTGAGAGACTTGGCCTAGTGGAGAATGCCTCCCTAGCTAAGAGGGAGTGTTGATGATTACAACTTCGTGAGACATCCTCCAGAACACATTCTCCTTTGAGACTGAGTGAGACGACCTGTGAGAAAGCCCATGAGTTGGGTGTGCCCATGTGATGGATGTGTCGTTCCTCTCTGAGACTGAGATGAAACGATGTGTGCCCATGTGTGGGGTGAGGATGCCCATGAGATGGGTGTGTCGTTGGAGATGAAACGATGTGTACCCCTCTGAGGGGTGAAGGTGCCCTTGTGATGGGGTATCGTTCTCCTCTGTGTAGAGAGTTGAGACGATGTGGTACTCCAGATGATTCTCCTGTGTGACTCAGTGAGATAGATATCTATTGAGTAGGACGTCCTTGTGGCTGAGCACAGGTGGACGTGCCCCTAATGGCTGAGCACAGGTGGGCGTGCCCCTAATGGTTGAGCACTAGTGGGTGTGTGAGATCCCTTGCTATATTGTCTGAGAGTGAGATTTACCTGTAACCCTAATTGTGATGTAAAGGGTACATGTCGACTCCACCATATGTAAAAGATAATTAATGTTCGTTGTAATAATTAATTATTTTTTGAGTTATTGAGGTCGGCCCTGTTGTCCAAATAGACACCACTTTTAGTCTGTTCAGTATAGTATAAATAAAGGTAATTTCCCCATTGAGGAAACACACAACTCACATGTAATTTGGAAATTTCAGCGGGTACATCTTCTAGGGCTGAAGTGCACACCTCTCTTGGGCGCTAGCTTCTTGGCTTTTGAGAGCACCCTTTTGTGTGCTAGGTCTATGGTGTGAGGTCTTTCTCTTGAGAATATAGCAAAGAATTGTTGGGTTTTCTTCCCTTGTTGAGAAGGGTTTCCTAGGATATTTCTTGTGTT